>JASDQU010504732.1:33681-44949 GCA_032191745.1 Picea mariana | reverse complement strand
TGTCAAATTTAAAAACAGAGATAAGCAACCAAAAACATAAATATGCATATTTCATCATTTGCATGCATTAGAGCATTACTGCTCCACTCTTAATGTCTTTTTGAGTAATAAAATAGCTGCACCTTCAGGAAAATGAACTCATTCTACTTACATTTTTCTGGGCACAGATCCCTTTAGCACGAGCAAGGATTTCTTCAGAAACCTGCTTCTGTTGATGCAAAATCGTTTCAATCAATCCAGGAGCTGTCCATACACAGAATGTCATTATTTAGCTTCCTTCTGCTTTCATATCAATAACATGTATTTGATCAAATTATGATCAATAACCAATAACTCTTGATGCCATATAACAGTTAATCATGCATTTAATATGTAAATATAAATAAATAGTCAGCAGTTATTGTAATCCATGCCGATGTTGCATAAATATCTAGCCTTCTATTTAGTATTTTCAAATGCAACATAGAAAGGTGACAAAGCAGACATAAAATGTATAACGGTTACACTGAAAATAAATCTCCAAAGCGGAAGTTAAAGTCTGTTTAGCATGCAGCACTACTGTTGGTAATTTTGTTTTTGTTGATCCTTCACATAATCATACCCTCGGGCCTCAGAATGTTGGAATTCTCAGTACATTGTAACAGTCCTAGAAATCTGATTTAAACTACCTACTTAGGATCAACATAAAACTCTAAGTACTATCAAAACTGTAATCTGATTTTTACTAAGAACTGCAACACATCAAACTGAAAATTATAACAGCAAGTACAACAAAAGTTAAAACTGAAATTCAAATCACCTCACTGTTTTATTACTCTCAAAACAGGAAACACAGGAAGCTTCAAATCCTAATTCTAATCACTCACTGCTCTCTACTGAACTGAATGAATAACAATAGAAAACATGTCTCTCTTTATAGAGAAGGAAGCTAGAGTTGTACACTAAAAATAACCTAACCTTAAGCACCTAGGTTAGAGAGCCCAGCCTGCATGCATACATGCATGCACTGGCCTCAGAGAGCTGTGCCTACACTAGAGTAGGCTACACATGCACCTAGCCTTCACCGTTTGCTTGCGATCAGCACCCTATCTCTCTAAAACCAATCTAGTGTTATTTTCCTAAAACTGAAAAAGTAAACCATAAATAGAAAATCAACTCAAAAATAGAACTGAACTGAATAGAAAACTGAATTGCACTGGAATTTCCTAAATCTGGAACAGCAGTGAATCGAAGGTGGCAAAACTGGAAATAAACTAGCATTGGCACATGCATGCTGAAGGCATGCACGCGCCATGAATTGAAGGTGGCAAAACTGGAAATAAACTAGCATTGGCGCATGCATGCTGAAGGCATGCACGCGCCATCTACTTCACTACTTAACCGTGCCTCCCTCGCACTCTATTGTGCACAAGAACCCAAGCAGACTGCTATACGGACCTACTGCTACATGAACCTGCTGCTGTGTACGCCCAAGTCTTGCACACCTTCAAAGGTACCTGCTAAACTAACAAATGTGCCCAAGACAAGAACACTTACAGAAGTACCAACAATAAGACTCCCTCTTACAGAGGGAAGTGTTCTCTGTCAAACACAAGATGCTCCCTCTACATCTCAAACCTCCCATCTGCTAGGGGCTTGGTCAAATTGTTGAACCCCTGCAAACTTGAATAAACATGACACTGTATTCCTTCTGTGCTCTAAACTCTCTTCCGAATCTTCAAGGTGAAACCTTCTACACAAAGAATACTGCATCAACAACCTACCAACCTCCTTCATCCTTCATGTCAACTTCACTGATCAAACTCTTCCCACACCACAACATGAACTGTTCCAAATTTCCTGCAATAATGAACTCATCTATATGCGAGGCCAAGACAACTGTATCAGATCTATTAAATGAATAATTGACATCTACACTTAACTCATAAAATCCCAACATGAGTACAAACTCATTGACACTAAAATCCAAAATGGGTGCTGCATGCATCAATTCATCCAAGGCAACTCCCTCTTCCTAGGAGAATCCTCTGAAAACTGGAGTAAGAGTCTCATCAAGGTCAACTCCCTCTTGCTGAGAAAGTCCTTTTGTGAATGTCTCCTCAACACTAGAGGAACCCTCGTGTATTATAGCATTCTGCCATATCTGCTCAACTGGATCAACAAGCAGCTTGTAAAGGCCACCTCGCACTCCTCTAGACAAAACTCAACCAGATCCATGGTTGTTGTCTCTGATGATGACTTGTTGACCATCAAACTCAACCAGACTCTAAAAAGCTATCATGCACGATACTGAAAGCAGCCTCTTCGTTAAATTAGGAACATACAATGATACAAGATGAAATCTAATTCAAGAACATCACCTGAAGCATCTAGAAAGATATGGAATGGCATTCCTTCACAAGATATGTGGCATCATCACCCAAATCCACATGCATTCCTCCCTCTTGCTCTTGAAACTTGTTAAAAATCGTCCTACCATAAGTCATATGTCTCAAAGCTCCACTATTCACATACCATCCATCACCAAAAACTATGTTCATGGAAAGAGACGATAACATCGTGAAAGTAGTATTAACCCTTGCAGTGAACTTGTCCACACCTAAAGCTTCCGCACTTCCTGTAAACTATTGCTGTTGTTCTTGCTTCTAGGCCTTCTTCCTCCCAGGACACTGAAATGCATAGTGGCCCATCTGGACACACTTGAAGCACTTCATATGACTCAAGCCTTTCTTCCCCTAATACAATTCATCCTCCTTGCTTTTCTGACACCTGCCAAGTCCTTCTTTCTTTCCTCCTCTTCTCATCTTCCTGATGAGGTTTTGGTCCAGTACTTCATCCTCAAAACTGTTTGAGACTTGTTATAGTCCCAACTCTTCTCCAATGAAGGATCCCACAACTGCTTGAAGTCTGGTAACTTCTCTCGACCATAGATAACCTTAACAAAGTGGTGCCAAGATTAACTAAATCCATTTARAGCAATACAACTAGCTCATCATCTTYGACTCYGTCRCCAACTGCACCAAGCTAGTCTCTTAKCTCTACTAGTTTCATCAGAAAGCTTGCCACTTTATCTAGCTTGGTCATGTGGGTTGTTTCCTCTCTTYTATGCCGVAAATTTTAGCTGCTGTTATAGGGTTTATTTACCAGCATAAGAGATTTGAGAAGTGACTCTTTAGTCCTCTTAAAGTCCTAAATTCCAGATCTGGATTATGTCATGTRCTTGRCCTTTTATTCTACTRRAGGGCTGTCTTTTACTCCATTATTCAGATTTCGATGTTATGTGATGAAACAAATACATAGTAAAAGTATTACGTCATCTTTAAGAGCTTGATATGTTGGCTGAAAAGTGAATTTACAGAACTATTATCACTAAGAAAGACTGTTGTTTGGAGCATCTTTGTTGGTTGAATATTGTATAATGTTGAATTCTCCAAGTCCTTAAGTATTTTAACTCCATTGCCCAAGGATTAAGCACTGATTTACCTGAATCCACCATCAAATATTTATTGCATATCATAAATCTTAAATGGCTAAATTTGATTTGTCTCGAGGGCTAATAAAGACTGATTTAGCAATCTTATTTAGGGAAACCCCCCTTGTGTCAGAGGAGAACCGACTTAAAATGAAGGGAGGTTCTACTGAGGTGATAGTGGGTAGAATGTCCAAAAGTTTCCCCAGTGCTTGTACTTTAGACAACTGGACTTATCTTGTGTGCAGATCCAAGAGGTAACAAAATGGCGCCATTGTCAAGGATAAAGTCCCTTTCTCGGAATTTGTAGATTGGCTACATAGACAAGATGACATTCTTATTTTCCTCGTCTAGCAACTCTACAAAACATACAAAGATATGCTCATAAAGAATATGATACAAAGGGGATGCTGAGGTCCTTATGGTACAAATTCCTTCATGTCAGAAAGAAAGAACAAGAACCTCATTGGCAATTTCATATCAGGTTCATGGAGGCATACCAGGCAATCCATCCATCATCAAGGGTAAATAAGGTTTGTCTCACAAAGCTGTATATTAATGCATTTGATCCTAAAATGTCTTATTTTTTGAGGAGAAGGCACATTGACAATATAAATACAGCATATTGCACTGCTCATGAGATAGAAAAAATTCTTAGCAATCTTAGGAGGAGTTATGGAATGGTAATTTTTGCAGAAGAATTTCATCCTAAGTTGCTGAAATGTTTCAAATCACTTGTGCTAGAGGAATCTTCTTGGTGTAGTGAATGTGAATCTCCTCGTCAGGAAGAAACATTGACTTGTTTTAGTAGAGCAACTAACCCTTCCATAAAGAATGAAGAGTTGCTTTCTAGTTTCTCTTCTTATCCATGTAACAAATTACAAAATGCATCTGCCATGCTGGAGGTTTGCGAGAAAACGAGAAGAGAAGTAAATGAGTTGATAATTGCATATCAGAATAAGCCTTCAGATCTTATGGTAGAAAAACTCAAGGATAATTATGAACCACTAAACTCCTTGGTTGATGGTTGCAAAGAAAAATTGTTCAAATCTGCCTATGTAAAGCATGATAATGAGCCTTGGGAAGATTTCTCAATAGGGGACCAGCCCATCTTTTTATCACATGAGATACTAAGTCTTGATATTGCAGATCTAGAATGTAAGGATGGAGCCTCTGAAGACTTAGGTGCACCTGAAAAGGATGAATCTATTGCAGGTCCTGATAGGAAGAAGGATGAATCTATTGTAGATCCTGATAGGAAGAAGGATGAAGGCCTTCACAACTTGGATGCACTCCATAAGGAAGAACCATGACACTGCGTATCAAGAAGAAGAGCCAAAGGCACCTGATCAAGCTGATGAAGAACTACAAGAAGACCTTATTGTAGACCCTCCTAAAGAAGATCTTGGTGATGAGATTGAAGGTGAAGACTCTTATAAAGAGGATCAAGCATCTAATTCAGCTTCTCTTGAAGACAAGGATTCGGTAAGTCACATTTCCCTTCAATTCTGAATTTAAGAATGAATCTTTTGATGATGTAAAAGGGGAAGATTTTTAGAGAAACCCTTGGAGGGTGAAGTGTTTTCAGGTGTTCACTCTCCCTCGTGTGAAGAGGAACATGGCAACCAAGATTATAAAGATATTGACACTCTTTGTCAGATTGGAAGGAATAGATGGCATGGGCATTGCAGGTATTTTCATGGAGATCCCATCTATGACAGGAATTGTGAGAGCATAATTGGGGATAATTTAAATTGGTAGACTCCACTTCCAATCAGCTTGGAAGGCCACCTCATGAGGCTTAAAGAAGGTACTGCACACCCTATTTTTGACAATCTTGGACAAGCAAGGGTTATAGAGGTATGTGAAGCATGTTCCTTAGTTGATGATCAGTCATATGTTCTCACTGATGAGGCTGACTTAGCGCAGCATAAAGTGCATTTTCTTGTCAATAAAAACACAGAAATTTTCCAGCCATTGATGTCTTCAGCCCTTGTCCAAATCTTGCACAAAATCCAGCCGGAAGATGTCTTTTTGAGGTTGCAATTTGCTTGGGACAGCAATGTTTTCAAAGGGTGTTTTATTATAGGGATTTTCAACCTTCTAAGCAAGAGAAACAAGACCTAGATAGTGAGGCCATGCATTTTTTTCAGGTCTGATGTTTGCCTCATTCTTCATGCACATCTCGGATAGAGGGAAGCCAAGAAACTTGCTGCAGATTTTTGGAGCCGCCTAAGCCCTTGTTGCTTGAGGGCATGAAGAATGACTCATGGCTTGATGATGATTACATCAACTCTATCAACAATGGATAGATAAATCTTGCAGCGGAACACACCAGTCTTGGTATAATTTTGATCTTCTTTGCCATTTTCATGAGCAAACCTCAAACTTCAACCTTGCAATGATGGAAATTCCAACCTATGTGTCCAAGATGGTTGATGTATCCTTATAGGGAAGATCTAATGTTGTTTATGAGATGATTCGGTGGTTGCATTAGCTAATTGATTTCACCTAGTGTTGCCCCCTCGGGGGTAACTACTTCCAAAGCCACCCTCTCATGGGGTGTGGTGTTGCTACTTGCATGAGCTCTCTTGCTCATATCCTCCAAACTCCGACTATTTATTCTAGTTCTCCTTCAGATATATGATGATCTTGCCTCACATCACTCCTCAGTTCTTTCAGATGACTCGACCATGGTATATCAACTCCTCTCTCTAACACCTCAGATGACACATGCACTTGCAATTACTACACTATGTTTTCATTGCACATGGTCATCATACTTCGGTTTAGTATGTTCACTTTAGTGTCTATGCTATGTTCTTGTGTATGGGTTTGATACTTAGACCTGGTGTTATAGCTTCTTAACTAGTTGTGAACGTGGTGAACTCTGAAGTGTGATCTAATAGCACTTCATAACATTAACAATTTTACTGTTTGCCTCATCGTACCATGGGGGACATAACTTTCCCTTAGATAAGTGTCGTCATGTCTTGGGTCAAGTTGTACTACTAGGGATTTAATTAAGGTAGCGTACCACATATCCCTATCCATACTTAACACTTTAAATATTCCCCTTTCACTTCCATTCCATTCATAGAAAGTTGTTCCCACTCATGTTTGACTTGTCAAATGTCATTCAGCAAAGCCCAACAAAGAAAATGAAGACTCCATTGTATTAAATCCTAAGTCAAATAAAGCCAAAAAGGCTAGAGGTGAAAAGCAGATAAAAAGTAAAAAAAAAAATAATAACGCTAGAGCTATGCCACCTCACTAAAAACTTAAAAAGCCCTTACCCCTAAGTCATATGCTTAATAATGTATATCTAAAGAAATGACTAAAAAATCAAAGAAAGAAAGAAAGAAAAATGTTAAAGGGGTAGTAAAATAAAGTGTCGAGGTGGTAACTCTAAGCTAAACGCTCCCTCTTAAAGGATTACACATGGAATTAATGAAGACTCCTAGCTCTTGAAAACTAGTTGGACAAGATAAAAGATCTTCACATCATCATACATGACTTTGAGGGTCAATACATGAAGCTTCCCCTTCCCCTACCATAAATTATCCATCATATTTACTAATGTTTCACTTATCATTATCAAGAATTTATCGTTGGGGGTCCAAAATTGAAATTATCAGCAATATCAAGGAAAATATCGGAAATTATCAGGAAACTTCAAAAAATACAAAATTAATCAATTTTTTTCAATTTTTTAAACTTCTAAAGCAACATCAACATCAAACAAACACATTGTCACACAAATATGAAAATAAAACTACAATATAAGATGTATAAGATGTCAAGTGGTCCATCAAACATCGATACCAAAATATGATATCTATCATGAGTCATAATTCCTAATATGATCATCATTAGGCATCTAGATACTCGGACTCAGATTGACTCAGACCGATCTAATTTCAATGACTCGCTTTACTAAACAATACATAAAATATTTAAACTTTAATGAAAATATTATATTTTAAAGATTTCAAACCATGATTCCAAAAATTTATTGAAATTTTGAAGGAAAGCATTATGAATAAATGAGCAAGAACATTTAAATGACAAGCAATGTTCCACCATCACTTATATTAGGATCCTCATCATTAGTATCGCCCCGTGCCTCTACCTCGATACTCTAGGGACATGATTCAACACCACCCTATTTTGATGAAACTACCTAATCCAAGCCTTATAATATGGTAGAAAAAGTTTAACATGGTTAATCAATGATTTTGGTTTGAGTGAAGGGTGCATTTTTGCTAAGGCCATGACAAAAGAGTTCAACAATCAATACCACCAACATCAAAGTACATAACGGGCTTAGTTCTCTTGATTAAATGCCAATCCTATACCCTCATACGTGATAGAATCCAACGAAAATGTTGCAATCCTACCAATCCTGAAATCCTGAAAACTCCAAGTCTGTTGAATTTTGAATGGGATATGAAATTCTACTTTCTCCATATGAAGTCTGATGAGGTTGGAACCACTCTCAAACATCCTGAAACAATTAATGGTAATGTTAAAAATTTAAGTAAAAGTTGACATTTCCTTTATCTTTCCTTTCTATCCTTTGAAAAGTTTGACATTTCCTTTATCTTTCCTTTCTATCCTTTTACTTTAAATATTTAACATTACCATTAATTGGGGTCCGAGTATGAAAACACGGGTTCAATCCCCTAACTCACTTTTGCAAAATGAGGGTTAAAAGACCAAAAATTTGATTATAAAGTGATATTGATGCAACAGGGTGATAATCACTGAAATTATCGCGATAATTTCAAGATTTGAATTTATCGCGATAAATACCAGCGATATTATCGTCAAGTTGGGTTTTGGCGATAATATTGTGATAATTCCGATATTATCGCAATACGTGCAACAATGATATTTACCTATCTCTAACTTAGTGATCTAGGAAATATTTCTTGTCTTAGGATTTGTCACATGTAATAAGGGTTAAGGTTGTTCTCCCATGGTAAAACTTTGGCAAATCTTAAAATTGACTTATGTTATAATGTCGCTAGAAGAAATCACTTGGTGTGCATCACCTAATGACTTGTAAGGGGGTTAGACCCACCACTATAAGTGGGCACCTTGCATTGGGATCTGTGTACATGCATCAAGGGTGGCATCTATGTCTTGGGATCTATGTACCATGCCTCGAGATTCGTATACTTTCCTTGGGATCCATGATGCTATGTTGGACAATGACAGGGACTCCACACCATCATCATGAGCCACATGGACCATTCTTTGAGGGTGCACCTGCTCATTTGGATCATTTCTTGAGGTTGTTGAGGTGGTTAGAGAACATATTTTGAGGGCGACCAACTTCAGGGGCAGTTATCTTTTGACAAAGTGCCCAAAATTCTGCAAATTCAAAATCAATAGATGTAAAATGACCACGGGATTTCCAAAATGTGGTCATAATAGAAAATCGAGAAAAAATTGGCATAATTATGGCGTTTTTAAATCTACCACGGGGAAAAGTATTGCCACATTTTGACCACTCAACGTCCCACTTGATTCCACACAAGTGGGTTGTTAGAGCAACTTGTGGAGTGCACCTCTTCTCTTTGACTATTCCACTCACATGTTGGAGTTGGTTGATGTGGTTAATTCATGATATATTATTTTATTTGCTCAGGATGGTTTTAGACCATGGTTTTGAGGGTGCCTCTTGTATTTGCCCATGGTTTTGAGTTGGAGTTTGTATTAGCTCATGGTTTTGTATTTGCACATGGTTTTCCCCCATGGTTGAGGTGCCTCATCTATATAAGAGAGGCCTCTTCTTCATTGTAACTTGGTTGGAGATAATTGGAAGAAGCTTGTCCTACTTTGCCAAAGCTATTTTATATTCTTATCTTTCTTGAATATTTTTCTAGGAATATTGTGGGTACTTGTATTTTCATGTGTATTAGTAGGAAGGAGTTACTACAAAACAAGAAAGGCGATGTGCCAAGTTGGAAGAGTCCTATAACATATAGTCCATCTTGCCTTACCCTCTTTGATTTGTTTATATTTAGTATTGAAGCATTAAGCTTGGACGTCTAGGGGCTCTAAGTTTTTTCTCTAGGACTATCTATGAAGGTCATTTGTAGTACTTAGACTAGATTCTCATAGAACTAGTCTCCCCTTGTTATTTGTAGATTTCCAAATACCTTACTTTGATGCTCATAGGGCAATCCTTTAGTGGTGCATGTGACTTCAGTACATAGGATGTAGGTTGATGCTTTTAGGGAAATCCTTAGATGGTGCATATAACTTCAACACATCAGGTAAGCAAGCAAACATCTTCAAGCTAGATTAGCTGACCCCATAACCCAAGCTGCTAGACATTGGTCTTCATACTTCTTCCTTCAGCCCAAACTTTTATTTTTTCCCTTTCATTTTACTGTCTTCACACTGCTTTCTTCCTTCAGCCCAAACTTTAATTTTTTCCCTTTCATTTTACTGTTCTAGCAATCTAGGGTTTTAATTGTGTATTCGTAGATCTAGATTGCATTTTGTTCAAGTCTCTTGAGCTTAAGATCTAGATTTGCTTAGAATTGAATTTCATTTTTGCAAAATCGTTTACCCATCATGCTAAATTGTTAAAATGTTTTGCATTTTTTATTAGAACTAAGGGTTTAAATTTCAAATCTTTGTTGATCCACTTTGATGGATGACTATGTAAACAAAAACGATGCCTCAAGGGTTTGTATTTTTCTTGTTTTAGATCTATGTAATGCATCAAGTGCTGGGGATGAACAATAAAAATTTGACAATTGATCAATGCACAATACATTGATTTCTGCAAACGTTTGCCAATACTTATGCTTAAATCTACCCTAAGCATCAATTGACGCAAAACCTGGGAAAGAAGACAGTGAAACACAGCCATTGTACTTCTACACTAAGCTCTGACACTAACGCTATGTACACAAGCATTTCATGCAGTAAATGCCAAAAGATTAGTGGATTTTTGAACGAAAAGTAAGCCTCAACCATTTTTGGAAAAATACAATGAGAAAAAAACCATGAGACATAAAAATTCAAATTACCATTCATCAATTTAGGGTTGTAGTTCCGGTCTTGATTTATAAGCTTTGAGGCTTTATATCTAAGTGTTGAGGCCCAATTTAGCTTTAGGGTTTCATAGTTTGCCTTTACGTTTATTTATTTGTTTTTTTATGTCAAAAAATCACTTTTTCTGGCTGGAAACTCACCCTATAGCAGTTAAAAGGTTTCAAAAAAAATCACGAAACATTTTAGGATCATGCTGAAATGGCTTGGATACGATGTGGAAACATTTCAGTCTTTTGGATACGGCTTGGAAACTTTCAGTGTCATTTCCAAGCCATATCCCCTCCGTTTTAGTTTCTGAAACGGGGAACGGCATATCCCTCCCTTTTCCTAGACATTTCCGGTAACTTAGGCTAGAATGATCTAACCTTTTAATATGCAGTTTCTACCCTCTTGAAAATTACCTATAGCATTTTGGCGTTTGCGGATCTTGAATTTTGGTAGGTGTTTCAGAAGGTTTCAGCTTCACATGTAGGTGGCCAAGGTGGGCTCTAGCTCTAAAGTCACCTCTCTCCAACCGCTCGAGAAGAAACATGTCAAAAATAGCATCATATGATTTGTCAAAAGTATGTCCAAACATAATAGTTTTGTAGTTATTAGGATCGAAATTGTCAAGTGGCTTATAAATAGGATGAATGATACTCGGGTTCCAAGAGGGTGGGAAACCCCAACAAACCATCTCGTTAAAGAGGTCTGCAATAGGAAGCTGAGAGAATCAACACCAA
>JASDQU010504731.1:36015-47240 GCA_032191745.1 Picea mariana | reverse complement strand
ACAATTTTTAATCTCTCCAAGTGACCATCAATATTATACAAGATATGAACAACATAAATAATGAACATCAGTCACACATAGGATATACATAGAGATAGATTTTCATGAGAAAACCCATAAAGGGAGAAAACCTCTTCTTATTCAAATGATATGTAGTTTGTTAAGTTATATACATCATCTATCTTTGAGAACCAACTCAATGTGAGGCTACTACCTCTGTTTTACAGGCTCCAACTTGCTGAGAGCACCAACCCTCTGATTTCTCTAGCACCCACCAGAGGGAAGCACCAACTTCCTAAGTGTTCCATCACTAACTAGATGGAAGCACCTACTTCCACTTATACAAGCACAAACTTGCATACAGAAAACTCTTTGTTTTCCCAAGCACCACCTTTCCACTCTGTTTTCTAGCCACAACTAGATGAAAGCTTCAACTTCCAGTATTCAAGCACCAACTTGAAAAACAGAGGACTATAGTCCTCCCTAGCACCTCCCTACCTCCTTGATTATAAATAAATGATCGATTAACCAACAATACAGATATATCAATTCTTACCACTTCTTCTCTATTCTACAATTCTTCTCTGCTTCACTATTCTTTTGTTTTGTTCATACTTGGCTTGACTTGCTATCTCTTTCTATCTATTTTTCTTTGTTCCTTTCATCCTCTTTGATATTTGTACATTCTTCTCTCTTCACCTTTTGTGTTCTGTTCAGCTTCTGTTTCTCATCTCTGAGTTTGATCTCACATTGTGCATATGGTGATTTTCCTTTCTCCCAGTTCAACTCATTTTTTTAGTGAGAACAAACAACCACACACAGTCATAGCATTTCCCTTTTATGATATACCCCTGATTAGTTACACCTTGAATCTCTCAAAAAAAAAATGCCACATCAACTGAATCGCCAAACGTCCAAGAACTGTGATTCAATTCTGCTAATGGAATCGTAACTGAAAAATTAACCATGAGGTGAAACAGTATCCCTTCGATCAAATTCTTGATTAATCAACATCGTTGTAGTACACCCGCAGGGACTCGCGTTTATCCTATATTCCCACTGGCTTTGACCGAACGCTAAAAAGAAAGTGATTTCATGATTTCACATTTCAGAAATCTTGTGATGAGACATATCGACTCTCCCATGTCGTGATATCCAGAATGGAGCTTATCTGTGCTAGCTCCTTCTTCTCATATGACCACTAGTTGTGACTTAGCGCTTATCCAGAAGGTGCTTCGCGACTCGCAACTTCGGGGATCTTGGTACAAAGTGTCTCGACTCTCCCAAGTCGCAATCTCTGAAATGGAACTTAGCAGTGTGCTAGCTCCTCCCTTCATCATTCGATGATGTGACCTTGGCTATGACCACGAGCCAAACATTCAAGTGCTTCCTTTGTTAGATCAATGGTCTAGAACTTTTATTCGATCTGACAGCTTAGATCTCATCGCGACTTTGCATATCGTGATTTCCTATGTCACATTCCTTTGACTCCTCCAATGCGCAAGTCAGCGAAATTCCAATCACTCGCCACATGTCCTCTGGCTCCAATGGCCATTATTGTTTCGTGACTTCATGTATCGCAATTTTCTGATATGAGTTTCCTTGAGACTCCCAACTCGCGAAACTTCGAAATACTCCAGATCGACGACCCACGATCCTCGGAGATTTAACAGTCTAGATATCTTCTTTGAAAACTTGAACTTCGTTCTTCGTCATGCCAGATAAATGGTCCACGTTCTCCCTTTGATCGATGGCTGTGGTCAAATCGCGATTTCACGTTTCGTGACTCCACGTCTCATCTCCCTGGACAATCAACGGTCCAGATCTCTCCTCGATCTGATGACTCAGATCATGTTGTGATTTCACGTTTCACGACTTTGGAGGTTAGAGAACCTCCTTCCTTTCACCCTTCAGTCAGTGAAATGTTGATCTCTTGCCACATGTCCTTCTTGGATCGACGGTCCAGATGATTTTGTGACTTCGTATTTCACGGAGTTGGAGGATGGCTCATCCTTATCCTCTCCGCAGTTATACAGGATCTTATGGTTGTTGGTCCTCGATGCCTAGATCCAACATCTGATATGTGTTCTCCTCTTCTGCACGCTCCTCCTGTCTGAATTCAGATCTGACGACCATCAGGAATTTGGGATGGGTGATCCAACGATCATTGTTTCTCCTCCTCTTGATATTACACTTTTGTTCTTTCCATGCCATCATCATTGCGCTGGTAATATTGCTATCATTGAAAAGCAGGTATACTCTACAAGTATACTCTCGTCGTGTTGATCTTGTTGATCTTGCCATCAATGAAAAAAAATCATAATATTCCTTTACTCTTCCTTCTGTCTATAAATATGCCAACACCTTTTGTTCATGGAGACAAAGGAAAGAAGAAGTTCAAGGGAAATGGAAGAAAGAAATATTCAATCAAGAAAGAGGGAGAGAAACTCACATGTAAACATTGTTCAAAAGATAGCCATGATGAATACCATTGTTGGAAACTTCATCCTGAAAAGATATCCAAAAAGTTCAACAATAAGGGGAAACCAAAGACGATTGCAACCGTACAACATGATTTAGGTTCTGATTCGGGTGATGAAACAAATATTACAGCCATGGGTTTTCAAGGTAAGGACTCTATTGAAAGTACTAGTTCTTCAAGTAGTATTATCCTCAATGAAACTCAATAATAAAAAGAAAGAATGGAGTTTTTCCACATAAGGGTGATTTCAAAACATACCAAGATAGATACTCTTTTTTATACTGGATCTCAAGAAAACCTCATATCTAAAGACACTGTCAAGAAACTAAAATTGGAAACTACTCCACATCTTAAACCATACCCTCTAGGATGGATATGTGACAATGCCAAATTGCATGTGACAAAAAGGTGTAAACTTAGATTTTCCATCACTACAAATTTTATAGATGAGGTAGAGCTTCATGTTATTCCTTTGGATATCTGTGGTATTGTGTTTGGAAGGCCATACTTATATGATAGGAGAGACATCTTTCATCATCACGAGAACAAGTATCATTTGTTTAAAAATGGAGTTGAGTACAATGTTAGAGCACATACAAAGAAGTTGAATTTGTCACTTGTAAATGCTAGACAAATGAAGAGATTAGTCAATTCTAGTAAGAATTGTTTCCTCTTGATTATCAAACCCAAAGAAAATGTTTAAAAAGAAGCTTTCCAAGGTTTTGATTGAAAGTTGAAATCTTATTTATATGAGGTTGTTAACCAACATGATGAGATGTTTCGGGAACCAAAGGAATTGCCTCCAAAAAGGGCTATCCAACATGAGATACAATTGCAACGAGATTGTTCTCTTCCAAACATTGGTATGTACAGGTTGTCAGTCATGGAGAATGCTAAAATTAAAAAACAAATCCAATAGTTGCTTGATAAAGGGGTCCTTATTCCAAGAACTTTTCCATGTGGATCACCAATTGTTTTAGTGCCAAAGAAATATGGTACATGGTGCATGTGTGTAGATTCCAGGACCTTGAACAAGATTACGGTAAATAATTAGTATCCTCTTCCTGGAATTGATGATTTTCTTGATCAATTGAAACATGCTAAGTATTTTAATAAATTGGATTTGAGAAGTGGATATCATCAGATTAGGATTGCTAAAGGAGGCAATTGGAAGATGGCTTTCAAAACAAAGCAAGGTTTGTTTGAGTGGATGATAATGCCATTTGGACTTTGCAATGCTCCTGCTACATTCATGAGAGTCATGAATGATGTTTTAAGACCTTTTCTTGATGATTGTGTGATTGTCTACTTGGATGACAGTTTAATATTTATCAAATCTCGTGAAGATCACATTATACATGTGAAGCAAGTTATGCTTGTCTTAAAGAAAGAAAAATTATTTTTGAATATGTCCAAATGTGAGTTTGGAAATACCTCACTTGTTTACTTGGGGCATAGTGTTCGAGGAGGAGAACTGAAAATTGATCCCTCCAAGGTCAAAGTTATTTTGGATTGGCCAAAGCCCAACAATGTGACCGAGGTAAGAAGCTTTTTGGGAGCAGCCCAATATTGGAGAAAGTTTATTGCTAACTTCTCTTCAATTGCAGCTCCATTACATGCAGTGACAATCATCAAGCAAGTTTTCCAATGGGGATACAAGCAACAAAAAGCATTTGATGCATTAAAGGATACGATTAGTTTAGCTCCCGTTATTTCACTTCCATATTTGAGACAACCATCTGAGATCCAAATAGATTCAAGCAATGAAGCAATAGGAGCAGTCTTGTTGCAACATGGTAAGCCCATTTTTTTTCATTATGAAACTTTTAATGGTGCAGTGATTAACTATCCATTTATGATAAAGAGTTGTATTCTTTGGTGCAAGGTGTGAAAAAATGGAAACATTATTTGTTGGGAAAAAAAACTATCATTCACACAGATCATCAACCATTTCAATACTTACAATCACAAACAAAGTTGCAACAAGAAAGGCACTTCAAATGGATGGGTTTTCTACAATAGCTCCACTTGGTTATAAGGTATAAAAAAGGCATTTATAACAAAGTTGTTGATATGATTTCTAGGCCTATTGTTAGTGCTTCAATTTTTCTTATGCATAATTCTATCATGCATGAGAGCTATGTTGAACAATATTCTTTAGATGCTTATTTTAAATATGTTTATGCAACTTTGTGTCATTCTAACCAAGTTGAGGAATTGGATTACCATGTGCATGATAAGCCTTTGTATCATCTTGGCAAGCTATGTATTCCATAGGGTGAAAGATTCAACATCATAAGGGAATCTCATTCTTCTCTTATTGATGGCCACTTTGGTGTAGGCAAGACGATGGCTAATTTGCAAAGGTATTTCTATTGGCCTAAAGTGAATGAAAGTGTTTCAAGATATGTAAGAGGATGTTTTCTATGTGCTACAAGAAAGCCTAACAATAGAAAGTTGGGTTTGTATACTCCACTTTCAGTTCCTTCTTGTCCTTGGGAAATCATTTCCATGGACTTTGTAGGAGGTCTACCTATGTCTAAAAAAAACATGAATATCTTTATGTTGTGGTTGATCGTTTCAGCAAAATGTGTACTTTGATGCCTTGTAAGAAGCAGGTTACAGCTGAGAAAATGACACATATGTTATTTCAACATGTTTGGGTACATTTTGGGTTTCCTAAATCCATTATTTCTAATCGCGATTCTCAATTTATTAGGAATGTTTGGTCAATTTTATGGGCACTCATGGACACCAAGATGAAAAAGAGAACAACTTTCCATCCACAAACTAATGGTCAAACATAAGTGGTTAATAGGATAGTAGTGCATCTTCTTCATGGTTATTGCAACAAGCATCCTAAGCTTTGGGATGAGCACCTACACTACATTCAACATGCTTACAACCGAGCTAAGCACTCTTCAACTCAAACAACTCCATTTGAAGCATGTTTTGGTTATTTTCCCAAATATCCTTTAGATTTTATCTTTGGGAAAGACATTTATATTGATGGTCAATATGACATTGATAGGGAAAATAATTTCATTGAACAAATTTAGTTGGTGCATCAAATGGTACAAGAACAGTTGGAAAAGAGCCAAGCCAAGTACAAGACAAGACACGACAAGCATCGTGTTGATCACAGTTTCCAAGTTGGAGATGAAGTTTGGATTTACATTATCAAAGAGAGGCTTAAAGGAGAAGGTAAAAAATTGAAACCAATTAGATATGGACCTTTCAATATTCTTGAAAATATTGGTAACAATGCCTTCCATTGGATTTGCCTCGTTATATGCAAATGTATGCAGTTGTCAATATTTATAATTTGAGATTATATGAGCCTCCTTTGATTAATGATCAAGGAGAACATGTTTAGATTCCTTCTATAGACAATTTCTCACTAAAATATCTTTCAGAACTGCATGAAGACACAATCCTTGACAAGAGGATGAGAACTTCAAAATGAGGGAACGTGGAATACCTTTGAGTTGGTCTTAAAGGCACAAATCCAAGAAAGTCCAACTGGATTGAGGTTGGAAAGGTGAGGGAATTGTACCCACATCTTCAGATAGACTAAAAGTAGTCTTTTGGAGGTCCAAAAGCTTCCCAATGGGGAGGAGTGATCCAGGGGATCAAAATTTGCTCAAAAATCAAAGTGCTCGGAATTGCTTCAAAATGGACATGTGCGTAGGCCTTGTCCTCATGATCCCAACACAACTTGAACGGGTTCAAATTAACGTCATATGAGTGAGATATCGTGTTCTATCCATTTTTCCAAACATGCAAAATTTTGTTGACTGTACAGTCTGTATAGTGTTGATGTTGCATGGTACAGTCCCACACATGGCAGGTGACATTGAATGACCACTCTGCAGAAGTGTTGAGTTGGTAGGATGACTGGGCAAGGTGATTTGGTAGATACGTGGACAATTGGTTCGATGACACGTGGAATCTGAGTGGCAAGTGATATGGTGCCACATGGCCTAGTCATGGGTTTCCATGTGGCACCCCTCCAGTTTATAAAATTTGTGGTAGTTAGTGAGGGTCGAACCCCTAAACTCATGGGAAAGTGCATAGCTATGACATAGGTTGGGCTACCAACTCGCTTATGGGTGTTTCTTACCTTATACTCTGTTTATAATTATTTAAGTTGAAACATGTGTTATGTTGGAGAAGAAAAGGGTCAGGGCTAAGCCCCAGACCTCGGTCCATATCATACCATATGACCACTACATAACCATGGCACAGGGTTTAACACTTATCAATGATCACATTTCCACATGCCGAGCCAAGTGTCACCACCAACACACGTGCATCAATTTTTCTCCTCTATCCGACGAGGGGGGATGAGATAGGAGATAGGATGTGGCCATATGCCCCCCATGAAACCAACACCTCTGATCTAAAGGGCACTAATCACACTAACTATTCGACATTTTGCCACAAATTTTGGAGTGCGTGTGGTGTTGGGTTTTTGGCCTAGTAACGCTGCGGAAGATGGGTTAGTCACACAAAGGTGCGAATTGGAGAACCAGAGACAACAAGCTTGAGGGGTGAACTCTTTTATCATTTGTTGTGTTATGTGTTTACTGATGGTTGTTATTTGATGGTTATTATGTGCATCTTATGTGTGAAAACTCTCTAGTTTATGTGTTTGCAAATTGATCCTTTTCCCCAAGCACACATAATTAACACTTACAAATAATTTAAAAGATACAAGTCTTCTCATTTTCAGATCATCTGCACAATCCAAGAGAATGGACCCCCTTCTTTGCCACGTAGTCCCTCAGGTTGTCCATCTCTTTGAGGGATCCAGTGCTTCTGATCAAGAATCTCCCTACTATGACTCTCAAGACTCGCAACTGTGAGTTAATTGAAACATGGGCCAAGGCATCATAGAAATGCAGGCACCAACTCCTTGATGGAAATACACTAGTAGTCTAAACATCCAATGACTATGGATTTTCTCATCAATTCGATTTCCTTTCCCAAGAAGATGTCGAATCAAATGGGATGATTAGGTGAAGGGATGAGTGGAGAACATAAGAGAAATCAAAGGTGAGCAGATGGAAAATTAATGAGAGAGTGTGAAGGAACCAACAAGGCCCCAGCAACCGAAAAAACCAACCCCAACCACAAACCAAGGATGGGTTTATATACTTCTTGGAATTAAGTAACCCCATGGTCTTCCCCCAAGAAGCTCATGTAATTGTTATTCTCCACTAAAACCAGAAATGGATAAATAAAATATAAAATAAGTACTCAACCCCTCAAGCCCCCTCTCTTGTGGAATCATAGCCCCCTATAACTCTTTTCCTTGTCCGTCTAGCATCCAATGATGTGTTTTATATTAACAATGATCAAAACATTACATTTCTTAGGCACACTGGCCTCTTAATAATTGTTTAGTCACTCTAGCCTTTCATAACTTAACACAATACAATATTTAATATGGGGTTCAAAACTGGGGTATTACATTTCCCTTCCCTTTATTTTGGCACTGTCCTTAGTGCATATACTAAACATGAATCAAAATTTCAAAATGTATTCAAAACATTGCATGTACTTTGCCTGCATGGCATCTTCATGCTCCCAAGTAGCATCCTCAGGACTGTAGCAAGTCCACTGGACTTTTACTAGCTCTATGACTCGGTTCTAGAGCATTTTGAATCTTTTATCCACTACTCAAATCAACTAGACCTAAAATCCTTTCTCTACCTCTACCTAAATAAGATGTGAATCAATAACATGGTTAGGATCATGTACCTATTTTTTAGAAAAGAAACATGAAACACATTATGCACATTCATGAAGCAGGAAATGCAAGCATGTATACAATAGGCCCTATTATGTCCAACGTCTCAAATGGACCACAGAATCTGGTTGCCATCTTTGTACAACTACCCAATTCCAAAGAGCTCTTATTGGGCTTCACTTTTAAAAGAACATGCTCCCCCACTTTAAATTCTCTAGCCGTCTTGTTCTTATCTGCATAAAATTTCTGTCTATCTTGAGATGCCTTTAAATTCTACTTAATCCTAACCATCTGGTCTTCCATATCCTTAATCAATTCTGGCCCAAGTACCACTCTGTCTACTCTGTTGTTCCAACTCACTGGAGTATCACATTTCCTTCTATAGAATGCTTCAAGTGGGCTCATTTTGAATGAAGCTTGATACCCATTATTATAGGAAAAATCAACCAAGTGAAAGTAATCTTCCCACTTAGATGGCTTATCCATCACATACATCCTCAACATGTCTTCAATTACTTGGTTGAATCTCTCTCTCTACCCATCTAACTGTGGATGGTATGATGTGCTAAAGTTCATATTTGTACCAAATCATTTAAACAATCCCCTCCAGAAATTTGAAGTAAACTTTGTATCTCTATTTGAGACAATTGCCTTAGGTATCCCATGCAACCTAACAATCTCTTTCATGTAAATTTCTGCAATATTAGCTGTTGTACAAGTTGTTTTTACAGGAACAAAATGAGAATCCTTTGTCACTTTATCAACCACTACCATGATTCAATCATGTTGTCTTGCTATCCTGGGAAATTTAGTTATAAAATCAATGGTTACCACTTCCCACTTCTTCTATGGAATTGGTAAATGTTGTAGCAAACCCACTGGGTGCATATGCTCATCCTTCACTCTCCGACATTCCATACATTTGGTGATGTAATCAACAACATCCTTTTTCATTACCGAACAAAATAATTGTCTTCTTACTATTGCAATTGACATCATTTTCTGAAACATCTCTTTAGTTGTAAGGATGAAATATCCCTTATAAATGTGGGTCTTGGAACTCCTCCCACAGTGCTCTGTTTTCCATCTCCATCAAGACATGTAAATGTCTTGCTATGACAATCTAGGATAGCGTGATGTTTTTCCAACCAATCCATTCCAATTAGAATTTCATAAAACCCCAATGGTATGATATTTAGATAAACACTAGTATTCACACCATTAATACTTATGGAACAACCTTTGACCATATCATGGATTCTCCTTTTGGTTCCAGTAGCTAGCTGAACCAAACTTGATTTTCCAAGATTAATTTTCTCCAAATGTAATCTATCCACTATTTTAGGATCAATGTAACAATGACTTTCTCTTGAATCAATTAAAATAACAACATGATGATTTATGATCTTACTATTCACCTCAATCATATTGGATTGGTACTCTAATTTTCGATCATCTAAGGTTGCATAAATTCTTCCCATGTATTCTACTATTGTAGCCTCTTGGATTGTGTGCATGGTATTCACTCTATCCTTTCTATGTTGGAAATCCTTGTACATGTGATATTCTTTGCATCCCCAACATTGGATAGGTGGCCTTCCCCTTTTCCCAAGGAGTATTCTTTCCTGGATTCATCCTTAGAATATTGGTCTTGATGATATTTATTAGGTTCATTTCTGTTGAAAGGAGGTTTGAATCCATTCTTCTTATCCTTCCAAGACTTATGTATGGATTCTCTACCCTAGCCTTGCTCATACAGGTATTTATCCTTCCTGATGGTATCAGTCAAGGTCTTGGGTTCATCATACTAAAAATTTTCTTTAGAAAGGAAAGGAAAACCACTTAAAAACATTTTTATTTTCACCTTCTCATCTTTTATAAACCCCGCATAATTTAACAACCCCAAGAATTTCTTCTCATACTCTGCCATGGTTGCACTTCCCAGTCTAAGTTCAAATAACTCCTGCATTTTCTTATCATAGAAGCGCTCTGAGAGGTACTCCTTCTGAAAATAACTCTTGAACTGCTTCCAAGTGATCCTATTCTCATTAATATGCTCAACTTGCTTCAATTGGTCCCACCACATTGCAGCTTTCCCATGTAAATGGTAGGTGGAAATTTTGGCTTCTAGGTTTAACAAATAGTTATGCAATTGAAAATATCTCCCGAGTCCAAGAAACCATGCCTCAAAATCATGTTCCCTTTCCCTTTCACCATTAAAGGATGCTGGATTAATCTTCCTCAGCTCTCCTTGCAAAATTTCCACTCATGCCTTCTTCTTTGGTGCCTAACATGAGACACCTCTAGACTACTTATGGAGTCTTCAAATGAATAAGAATTTATTGTTGAGTAAAGAGGTGAGTGGTTTCTATAAGTTCTGCTAACACTTCCTGAATAACCATCTTTCTTATGGTTATCTCTTATTTCATGATACATGCCTTCTTTCTCTTGTTTTAAGTTTGATCCCCTCTTTTTTTTCCTCTGCAACTCATTTAAGCTCTGCATCACTTGAGAATTTATCTGAGTTTGTTCTCTCATCAACCTCTCATTGTATGCTTTGTAACTCTGTACTTCTAGTTTCAGGATTCTCATAGTCTCTATCAGGGTTTCTTTCTCCCCTACGCCCTTGTGTCTATTGGATTCTATCTCAGCATTACCAACACTGATATCTTGAGCTTTGAGCTCTTTATCATGGTTGTAAGCTCCTTATCCATGTTTGATTGCTTGAATGTATTCTTACCCTGGACTGATAAGATTACACCCCCTCTAATTATTCAAAATGTGAAAGAAATCATTTTGTTAGGGTTATTATAAACAAAATTAATTGTCAAACATTGCTATAGGTATTTTTTTTTCTTCTCAATTCATGAAGAAAAAATATATTAGTATTTACAACACAACAGTTCCATTATTTTTCTCAGAATCCTCTATCCCAATGGATGAAAACTCACTTCAATTTTATATTGGAGCTGAAAGACAGGGCTACCT
>JASDQU010504731.1:24165-35957 GCA_032191745.1 Picea mariana | reverse complement strand
TTAGTTGATACATAATTGAATTATGCAAAGGAGCTTTCCTCAACCCACGAACCCAGGTGACCAGGGCTTGAAATCGCGGGCTTAATCTTCCTTAGTGCCTCGCTTCATGTTCTTCCACATGGGATCTTGTGAGAACAACATAACCAAGGGTTGGGTTACCTCACAGGCCCCTTTTAACTTATCATGAGACCAATGCTGGGACCAAGTTCTCCAGACTTCGACCTTCGACGTTTCTCCATTTTCAACTTCCAAATTCCCCCAAAGTTACACTTTGTCGAAGTCTTCACTAACTCCACCAAAAAAAATCATACAACTGATACTTGATCTCCCGTTGAATGGACAACCCCCCCCCCAACTGGAGACTTCAATGGAAATAAATGGTTGTGACTTAATCAAACATTGAAATGGAAGACTCTCCTCCCATTATTAAATTCGACACTCTGGGCTTCGAGACATTCAGTTCTCGTGTCTCTCAACTCCCCCAGAGTGATAATCCTGTGAAGTACTTACCTTGATCCTACTGCTTGATCCAACGGTCGAGAGAGGTCCCGAAGGGATATTAGATCGATGGTATGCATGCCTTCGTGACTTCAGGATTTGACACCTATCATGGACATAAACTTGGACACCCCCAGAGTCACATGCTCTCAGAGATGAAACAACATGATGACATCACCTAGGGTGATGTGGACCCATGGCATGTGTGCCATGTGTCACTTAAAAATAAATAGATCGGGGTACAAAAGGTAACAAATCTAGGTGACATGTGTCCCTACATGGCACCCCTTCCACGTGGCATAGTCCACGTCATCAACCACATGGACAATCCCCAAACACAACTCCAAATCTGATGGCCCATGTGACTTCACATTTTTACACCTACGTGAATTCGGCACATTGGGGCTTCGACGCTCCAGGGATTTTCTCTGAAACTTACTTCGTATTCGCCAGAGTGGCAAATTTCTGAACCTCGAACTTCGATACCCTTCTACCACGGCTAGATCTGATCGCCCGCAACACTCCTAAATTTCTCCCCTCAATCTAACGATCGATGAGGATTCCAGGACCTCGACGCTCTGGGGCTCCGGGATGTAACAGTTCATTATTGTTTAAAACTCTGGGAGTGAAAACTATCGAAGTAGTAAATGTTGGCTAACCACAATCACTAACAGAGATCCCTCCATTCCTCCCATCAAATCGAATGGTTGAGGGGCTTCATGACTTTGACCTTCACCAATTCAGGCTTTGCCTACCTACCAAGATCGTTAAAGCAACGAAGTTCTGAATTTATTCCTTTCTTTCTTGGCTTTGATCGATGGTTGATGATTAATCAACTAGATAAGACGACTGGGACTTAATTATTACCAAACCTCTCATTTTCCTCCATTGGATGACTCTTGTTCACCTGCCTTATGATCTGATGATCTAGATCTCCCTTGATCCCACGGTGGTGATCGATCCCGAATTCAAAAGGAACAATCACGATTGCACGCTCATTTACAAAAGATATCTAACATTTCGGCTACCGCGCGATCTCTACAACTCCATTTCTCCTGAGCTTCCCAATTCAAGGTATACTTGATCTTAACCACAAGATCATGTCTAATATATATGGCCCATTCTAACCAGGTTTTTCAACTTGTGGCTCTGATACCAATCTGTAATGTACCTAGGCACCCTGAGACTGAACACACTATTGTCCAATGAATTATCTCAATTCAAATCACTTCTAAGTTAATTAAGAGACAGGAAAACCACATGCAAAAATAAATATTCATGCCATAACATAAACTAAGCCATGCACAACAATAACCAACAAGCATGCATATTCTAAATATTAAATTCAAAGATAAATAAATACACAACAGAATAAATCATACACATATAAATAACCATAATAGAGAGAAATTATCTTTTATGAAAATGAGACATCAATTGGATGTAGACCAAGGATGTTCCACCCAACTATAGACACTATTATTCCAAGTCTCAGCAGTAGTGTCACCCCCGAGCTAGGGCTATGAGTCCACAAGGATGGATTCCAGGGTGTCACTTGGTTGCCCAAGCTAGTCAACCCTCAGTCTCTCATAGGCCTTTCAACAATCACATCAATCCAAAGTACACCAACTCTCTTCTACCCAGTCTACACAACCCAACATAATGGACCCCCTTCTCTGCTACAAAGTCCCTCAGGTTGTCCATGTCTTCTAGGGCTCTAGTGTTTTTGGTCAAGAATCTCCCTATTGGGACTCTCAGGACTCGTAGTTGTGAGTTAACTGAAACATGGGCCAAGGAATCAAAGAAATGCAGGAAACAACTCCTAGTTGGAAATACACTAGCAGTATAAATAGCCAACGACTATGGATTTTCTCATCAATTTGGTTTCCTTCCCAAAGCATCTCTCAAATCAGATGGGATGAGTAGGTGAAGGGATGAGTGGAGAATAAAATATAAATGAAAGGTGAGCATGATGGAAAATTAATGAGAGAGTGTGAAGGAACCAATAAGGCCCCAACAACCAAAAAAAACAACCCCAACCACAGACCAAGGATGGGTTTATATAATTCTTGGAATTAAGGAACCCCATGGTATTCCCCCGAGAATCTCATGTAATTGTTATTCTCCACTAAAACCATACATGGGTAAATAAAATATAAATAAGTACTCAACCCCTCAAACCCCCTCTCTTGTGGAATCATGTCTCCCTATAACTCTTGTCCTTGTCCTTCTAGCAACCAACGATGTGTTTTATATTTATAATGATCAAAACATTACATTTCCTAGGCACACTAGCCTCTTAATAATTGTTTAGGCACTTTGTCCTTTCATAACTTAACAAAATACAATACAAGCTTCAAAAATGCGGTATAAAAACTGCTTTCATCCTTCACTAAAATACTTTCCTCTTGGAATTTTCATTCCCTCAACCTTCCAATTCACCTCATCTTCCTGAAATCTATTCTGCAAGCCATTCCCATTTACTCTTTCTCGACTCTGCGGGCTCCCGGTTTTATTCTAACTGCCATCAAAACTTTGCAAAGGAACTTTCTTTGGAAGGGTGCAAAGACAGGTCTAAAAGGGGCCTGATCAGTTTGGAAAATCTTTGTAAACCAAAACTAAAGGGCTATCTCGGGCTGCGGGACCTTGCCACTCTCAACAAGGTCCTTAGTGCCAAAATTTGGTGGCGGTGAATCAAGCGCCACACTAATTTTAGGTCTCGTCTTTGGCAACAGAAATATGCTCCACATCTTGCAGAAAAGCCTATAATCAAATGGAATGAGCACCCTCATGGATCCTTGATTTGGAACATCGCTAAGAAAAGAAACTCATTTATCATTGATCATTCCTTCTAGGAAGTTTGAAATGGTAGGTCAACTTCATTTTGTCACGAATCATGGCAAGAATGGCCTTCTATGGCGCACAAACCCCTTGCAAAAAATTTCCTTTCCCCCAGAAGTCAGGCGGGTTTGGAAACCATAGTGGAATACTGGTAAGAGGACCCCCCCGATGCCACTTGTCATCTGTGGAAATCCCCAGGAATAGACCTCCACATTCCAAAGCACATGGATCTTCAACCTTAGAACGAGATGACCAAATCCAAAAAAAATCAAATAATTTAGGGAGAGGACATTTTAAGATGGGGGCACACCTCGGAGGGAACCTTCACTATTCAATAAGATTATATTATTAAGGCAACCTTCCATCTTATCCCACAAGAGCGGGTCTGAACGAAAATATGGTTGGAAAAGAACTGGACCAAAATTATCACTTTCCTTTGGTTCGTAGCACACAAAATCATCATTAATTGGGATAATCTTCTAAAGAGATGCCTCACAGTACCTTCCATACAAATTCTTTGCTTGGGGGAAGCTGGAACTCAGAATCACCTGCTCAACCTCTATTCCAATATTTCTCAAATATGGGACCAAAGTGCAATAGTTATGCACACGACGGATCTCAATCAAGAAGGCCTCAAAGAAACCATAGAATGATGGAGAGACATATATTTTCTCTCTCCCATACTCAATCGCATTTAGCAGCTCTTTCTTGGTTTCATTCTCTGGAAGCTTTAGCAAGAACAAAACAGATGCATTCTTCAATTCACACAACTTGATTTTCAAGTAGTATGGAAACTAATTCACAAAAACATCAGAGAAACCATCCATCTGCAGCATTGGAAAGACGAGGACTTAATTTTTTCTCCTCACAAAAATCCTATCCTAGACAACTAGAATATCAACTTCAATCCCTCTCCTTCTAGGATCCTTCAGGGATTCCAGGCCAAGGGTATCCCTTCCCATTGGTCTCCTCTGCCTCTAGAATTTACAAAGATAAATTTTGATGGAGCATCCAAAGGTAATCCGAGTGTTTTCATCTTTGGATTGGTCTTCTGCAATAGCCAGGGAAGCATCACTCTCATATCTGTTGGTAGCATTGGGAATAAATCTAATAATTTTGTGGATCTCTGGGGTCTTACGAAATGTCTGCAGCTCCCATAGGAACATGGTTATAATCAACTAATTTTTTAAGGGGACTTCCAAATCATTCTCATCCTCTTTGCGAGAATACTAAACGGGGAAGACCCTGACAAAATTTCTCCATGCTAGCACCTCACCAATGGCCTCAATGGCATAGCAACTCTCACTCAACCTCACCTAGCTCTCATCCCCTCGCATATTCGAAGGCATGCGAACCATATCACTGACAAATTAGCAAATATAGGGGTGGCTCAAGACGGACTAGATATTCTCTACATGTCCTCTACCCACATAGAACATCTGATCCTCTAGGACTGTATTGATCTGGCTCTCAGCATAGAAAACCCCCCGGATGGGGTGTCAGCAGGCTCCACATTTTCAAGGGAGAGAGCGGCACCTTCCAGGCTTTTGTATATTTTAACCTTGTAGAATATTTATTGCAAACATATTTTCAGTAAAAGAAAAGAAAAGATACAAGGAAAAATACAAACATTACACAGAGATTTTTCCCCTGGAAACCCAAATTGGGAAAACCAACATATCTTATATTCATTCATGGTGATACATTGTTTACAATACAATACACATATAGAAGCCATCAGCATCCAACACCCTAACTCAATGACATGGATTAGTCAACAACCCTAATTTCTTAACCAGAAATAGAAAACCATGTGCCAAAAAACCACCCAACAATGGACATGAAAATCGAGGCAACACATACCCAACATTTTCCCACTTGTTGTTTTCTTTTCATATAGGGGGTTACAGGGTTACACAGTCAAAAATATAGGGCAACAATTCCCATGGATCCTCTATACCAAGAGAAATTCTCAGTGCTCATAGATTTAGTTAATGAATCTGCAACATTCTTCAAAGTGCCCACCTTCATCAACAATACTTTCTTTTCTTCAACCATGTCTCTGACAAAGTGATATTGAATATCAATATGTTTTGTCTTTGAATGATAAGGCGGGTTCTTCACCAGAAAAATTGCACTTTGACTGTCACAATCTATCCTTACAACTTTTGTTACCAACCCAATACCTGAACACAATCTTTGTAACCATATTGCTTCCTTACTTGAATGAGTGGTTGCCATGTATTCAACTTCTGTAGTTGAAAGTGCCACTATAGCTTGTCTTTTTATAATCCAACTTATTGGTCCTCCAAACAGGTTAAACACATACCCACTTGTAGATCTCCTATGATCCAGATCTCCAGCCCAGTATGAATCCACAAAGCCATGTATATCTACCACTCTGTCCAATCCCAGTGTTCCTTGGTAGAAAAATCCATAGTTAGCAGTGCCACGCAAATACCTGGAATCCCTTTTTACTATTGTCCAATACTCCTTCCCTGTTTTAGACATATACCTGCTCAAAACTCCCACTGCATGTGCAATGTCTAGTCTAGTATGGACCATTTCATACATCACACTGCCAACTGCACTCACACATGGAACATGAAACATGTCATCCTCCTCTTCCTGTGTCTTGGGACACTAATCCACATACAAATTTACACCAACAGGAATAGGAACCTTGATCAGTTTACATTCCTGCATATTAAACCTCTGTAATATTGTCTCGACATATTTTCTCTGATTTAACCAGATTTTCCTCCTTTTCCGATCTCTTTTAATTTCCATGCCCAAAATGAAATTTGAAGCACCGAGATCGTTCATGTGAAATTTAGAGGACAACTGATTTTTCACATCTTGGATAATCTCCCTGTTGTTTCCTATCAGCAACATGTCATCCACATACAAGACCAAATAAATCAAATGATCACCAATTAATTTAAAATACACATAGTGATCCTCTTTGCTTCTTGTGAATCCAAGTCCTAGCATATCAGTATCAAATTTTTGATACCACATTCTTGGTGATTGTTTTAAACCATACAAGGACTTTTTCAGCTTGCATACCAACTCCTTCTTTCCCTTCACAACAAATCCTTCTAGATGCTTCATATAGATTTCTTCTTCCAGATCCCCATGTAGGAATGTTGTCTTCACATCCATTTGTTCTAATTAAAAATCAAATGCAATAACAATAGATAACATAAATCTTATAGAGGTTAACTTGGCAACAGGAGAAAAAATCTCACCAAAATCAATTCCTTCAACTTGGGAATAACCCTTTGCTACTAACCGAGCTTTGTATTTCTCCACTTTTCCTTCTGCATTCAACTTATTTTTAAATACCCATTTTCTTCCAATTGGATTTCTTCCAATCTACAACTCCACTAGATCCTAATCCTCATTCTTATCCAAAGATGCCATTTCTTCATCCATGGCCCTTTTCCATAGATTTCCATCCTCTGAATCCACTGCCTCCCTAGCGGTTCTAGGATCATCATTAGTAATAGACAAAGAAAAATTTGAATGAAAATCAGATGGATTATACCTTTCTAGTAGCCTTCTTTCTCGAATCGATCTTCTCAATACTGGAGTATGAGGATCTTCTTCTTCTGATTCATGTTCTTTTGTAGAGTCTAATTCATCATCCTTTAAATCAAACTCTATTTTCTCTGGTTCTTCCTTATGTGGTAGGACTTCATGTTTAACAACATCCTTCATTTCTCTAAGTACCACATCTCGGCTATACATTACCTTCTTAGTTTCGTGGTTCCAAAGCTTATAACCTTTGAGACCATATTTATATCCAATAAAAATACACTTTTCAACCTTCTTATCTAGCTTACTCATGTTTTCCTTTGGAACATGAACATATGCATCACATCCAAATACCTTGAGATGTGTGAGAGAAGGTTTCTTACCAGTCCATACCTCTTGTGGAGTCTTCTCATCCAGCGCTAATGAGGGTGATATGTTGACTAGGTAACATGCACTAGCCACTGCCTCTGCCCCAAAATTATTTCCCTAACCCGACACCACTGAGCATGCACCTTGCTTTTTCCATCAACGTCGTGTTCATTCTTCTGTAACTCCATTCTGTTTAGGTGTATATGGAGTAGTCTTCTGCCTTGCTATACCGCACTTCTTATAGAATTATTCAAATTCATTCCTGCATAACTCTCCATAATTATTGTCCTTGACACCTTAATTCTCTTCTCTTCTTGATTCTCAACAAGAGCCTTAAATTCTTTAAACTTGTCAAAAACTTCATATTTATTCCTGAGGAAATATATCCAAGTATTCCTCGAGAAGTCATCTAGAAATGAGACATAGTGCACAGATTTTCCCAATGATGGGACCGACAAAGGTCCAAAAACATCAGTGTGAACTAGTTGTAAAATTCCTTCTACTCTTGTTGCACCAGAGGGGAATCTTACCCGATTCTGCTTCCCATATACACAATGTTTACAGAAATCAAAATCTAGAGAGTAGTTAGACATACCTTCAACCATACCTTTGTCGTGTAGTAGTCGAAGACCCTTCTCTCCAATATGCCCCATTGTTTGATGCCACAACATAACATTTTCTCCAGAGAGACTGTAGGAGTTCTTTATTTTTCAACTCCAATATCAGAAACAATGGAACTATTACACCCATCACTAATAGTGCTTCCTAGAATATTATATAGATTTCCAAACTGAGCTCCTTTCAACAACACCATTGCTCCTCAAACCATCCTACAAGTTTTCTTTTCAAATATTGTGTTTACCCCTGCATCGTCCATTTTTCTTACAAAAAATGAAATTTCTGGACAATCCTAGGATGTGCAGATTACCAGGTAGTGTTTTAATCCTTCCATATATGAGCCTCAACATGACTTTTCCTCAACCTATGATTCTGGTTGTCAACTCATCACCTAGGAAAACATTACCTCCATCATACCTTTCATATTCACAGAACCACTCCCTGTGAGGATTCATATGAAAGGATGCACCTGATTCAACCAACCATGCCTCATGATATGCATGTGTGCTTGAAGAAGCCAACTACACATCCCCTCCTTCTTCCTTGGAGGTCTTTTCTTCTGTAGAAAGAGATTCTTCAAATCCATTCTTTTTCTCAACTTTGGATCTACACTGCTTCTTGTAGTGCCCTTATTTTCCACATCTCCAACATACCTTTAAAAAAATTTCAGGAATTTTAGATCTACCCTCAGACTTAGATCTCCCAATTGAGAACTTAGATCTATTTCTTTCTTGGGAATGTCCTCTTGCAAATAATATGCATGTGTTGTGTCCTTCCATATTCTTCTGTCTAATCTCATCCGACAACAAGGATGAGACCACTTCATCAAACTTCAAGGCATTTTTATTACTACCTATGGCCACAACCATACTATCCCACGAGTCTAGTAAAGAACACAGTAAACTGATACATTTATCTTCATCTGAAATTTTAATCTCAATAGATACTAACTGACTTACTACGGTAATGAAAGCGTTCAAATGCTCTGCCACCGAGTCTCCATCTCTCATCCTCAGATTATACAGCTTCTTTCTCAGGAATAATTTATTTACTAGGGACTTAGACTGATACAAATCCCCCAACTTATCCCATAAATCCTTGGTTGTATCTTCCTATGAAATATTCAGTAATATTGAATTTGAGAGACATAGTCTAATTGTGCTCTTCGCCTTCCAATCCAGCTTTTTCTAGTCATCTGCTAAAGTTCCTATAGGTGCAGTACCTGGATCTACCATGATCCACTAATCTCTTTTCACCAAAATATCTTCCATCTTGAGCTTCCACAGCTCAAAAATTTGCCCATTAAACTTCTCGATCTCCATTTTTGAATTGCTTGCCATTTCTTTTAACCTAAAAAATCAATATCACAAATCTCCCACTGTAAAAAGGATTATCACAGTCCTAAGCCAAACCCTTGACCACAAAGGCATCCCCCTGAAGCCAACAAATATTGATACCAAATGTAGATTTTAACCTTGTACAATATTTACTGCAAACAAATTTTCAGTAAAAGAACAACAAAGATACAAGGGTAAATACAAACATTACACAGATATTTCCCCCCTGGAAACCCAAATTGGGAAAACCAACATATTATATATTCATTAATGGTGATACATTGTTTACAATACAATATACATATAGGATCCAGTGGCATCCAAAACCCTAACTCAATGACCTGGATTAGTCAACAACCCTAATGCCTTAACCGAAAATAGAAAACCATCGGCAAAAAACCATGTGCCAAAAAATGACCTAACAATGGACACGAAATCAATGCAACACAAAAGATGAGAAAAAAATGTGACACATTTCTAGAGGAAAAAAAATCCCTTGGGGGGTGTAGCACCCCCGAGAATTTTTTTGCCTCGAGAAATGTGTTGCATTTTTGCCTCATTTTTCGTGTTGCCTCAATTTTCATGTCCATTGTTGGGTGGTTTTTCGGCACATGATTTTTTGATGATGGTTTTCTTTTTCCAGTTAAGGAATTAGGGTTGTTGACTAATCCAGGTCATTGGGTTAGGGTTTTGAATGTCGTTGGCTCCTATACATATATTGTATTGTAAACAATGTATCACCATGAATGAATATAGAATATGTTGGTTTTCCCGGTTTGGGTTTCTAGGGAAAAAATATTTTTGTAATGTTTGTATTTGCTACTCGTGCAAAGAATGTAACACATGCCCAACAAATTGCATCGACCATGTGATGTGTACCTGACGCACCCCTCTGCATTTATATCCCCCCTGATGAATGAATGCAACATTCATTCCTCTGAGCATTGGACTCAATGATCCAACATTCCATTCTCTTCATTTTTGTCCAAGCAATGGATGAAAGACTCTACCCATCACCTCTATTCTTGTGCGACCCTCCATTTTGGCTATTTTATCATGTTGTCGCTCCTCGATTGGAACATAATACTTCCTCACTTCTTGTTGAACAACCTTTTGTCTTTAAGCTCTGACTTATCTGGTGGCCCTCTTCTCCCTCATTGGATTTCTCTCCCTTACTAGCCTCTGTTGCACTTCCTTCCTCTCCGCTCCTGCTGGCTATGCCTTGCCTTCGAGGGAAACCAAAATGAGGCCCAGTCTTATATCAGAACCATGGATGTATGGCCAACCGGCTCCCTCCTTCTCTTCCTCAGCCACCTAGTTCTTTTCCCTCCTTCTCATCCCAACCTCCCCTCTTCAGAGCAACCTTCCTCCATTGTCTTAGCCATGGGCTTGTCGTGTGAAATGGTTTGACTCCCATGGGAATTCTGTGGGTTTCTCCGCTGGCCGAATCCAATATTTGGCTTCTTCTTCGCAACCAGCCATGGTCCCTCTGACACTGTCACCTGAGTGTTTTGTCCCCTTTTCACCACCCTCTCCCCCCATCGTGGAACCCTCCGTCCTTGCTCCTTTGGAGAAACCCCCCGCTTCCTTTGAATACCCCCCTGGACAACCCCATTCATGCTCGTATTACACTTCATGTTCATATATTCCCACCTCATGGGAGATATTACAGAACCTGATTTTTGTTGTCAGAAAGGATGTGGATGAACTATGCTTTCGGTTGGAGAACATGGACAGGCGAGGGGAAAGAATTGAATCTCTTCTCACAACCTTGGTCAGCTCCCTGCACTCTCCAGGTCTAGCAACTCGTGCTCTTTAAAATTCAATGGCGATCCTTGCTTCAGGTCTCCAGGTGGAGACAACAAGTGATGTGTCAAAGAATGACCACCATTCTGCATGAGCAATACATTTAGTGTATTTTGGTCCCATTCTTTACATTGTCATTCTGTTTAATAGGGAATAGTGTAAATAATGGGATCAGACTATTCCCAGAATAGGAATTCAAAGTATATGGGAATAGTATTTATGGAATAGTCATAGGCTATACAGACCCTTTCCCATATCTACGGAAATTATCCCATTCTTAACGGATATGATCAAAAGCTATTAATAGGAATAAAATAATATACACTATGACAGCGTATGCCAGTGCTATAGGCTAGAATTATTGTATAGGGAATAGATAATAGCCTCTTTATGGATCCCATTATTCTATTATGGGAGTAATATTCCTATTAATAACTATGACAACGTATACTAGATATAATATACACTAAATTATTATATCTAGTATATGTTTTCATAGCTATTAATAGGAATATGGCCCCCATAATAGAATGGGTTATTCTTATCTAGCTATGACATCGTATACTATATATAATATCTTGTATATCCTTATCTAGTATACGTTATCATAGTAAGATAAGAATAGCCGATTTATAAGGATACTAGATTATTAGCCTATATAAGGATACTAGATTAATACCCTATACATATTATACTATAATAATGCATGAGCACATGTGTCAGCTCTCATGCTTGGTTTTGTCAATTAATTTTGAATCCCAAAGATCACTCTTGGGTCGTATA
>JASDQU010504731.1:0-19544 GCA_032191745.1 Picea mariana | reverse complement strand
AGAATATACTAACTAGATCCAAAAACCAAAGACATGAAATATGGTACTACACATATTATAATATATTATCAAGGAAAAAACAAGCTAAATGAAATTTGGACATTTGAAAAAAAATTTACAAGTTAAATGAGTACATCAATAAAAAAATAGCATACTAACCTTGCAAGTTCAAAATCCGAGCTATGTAAATCGAGAATTGGATTTGTTCAACCGGTGGGTGAAGGAAAAAATAAACAGCTCAAAGAAAAGCCAAGAACAGTGTCACAACTATAGCAATTGTGTCGCAAAGTCTCTTAAAGTCACGTATATATAGATAAAATAGTAAACTAGCCATTAACACCGACCAATGAGATAAGCAAAATTTGCGTCGCTATTGCCACGAAAGTTAGTCGCTATAGCGATGAAAATTTGGACTAGATTTAAATAAGATTTTCATCGATATTGCGATGAACTTTCGTGGCAATATCGATGAAAATCCCTCCCTGTTTAAAAAAAATATGAAACTAGTTGAAGCGTGGAAAATTTTCGTGGAATAATTCGTCCATATGTAGTAGTGGTAGGAGGTCTACCTATGTCTAAAAAAAAACATGATTATATTTATGTTGTGGTTGGTCATTTCAGCAAAATGTGTACTTTGATGCCTTGTAAGAAGTAGGTTACAGCTGAGAAAATGACACATATGTTCTTTCAACATGTTTGGGTGCATTTTGGGTTTCCTAAATCCATTATTTCTGATCGCGATTCTCGATTTATTAGGAATGTTTGGTCAATTTTATGGGCACTCATGGACACCAAGATGAAAAAGAGAACAACTTTTCATCCACAAACTAATGGTCAAACAGAATTGGTTAATAGGATAGTAGTGCATCTTCTTCATGGTTATTTCAGCAAGCATCCTAAGCTTTGGGATGAGCACCTACACTACATTCAACATGCTTACAACCGAGCTAAGCACTCTTCAACTCAAACAACTCCATTTGAAGCATGTTTTGGTTATTTTCCCAAATCTCCTTTATATTTTATCTTTGGGAAAGACATTTATATTGATGGTCAATATGACATTGATAGGGAAAATAATTTCATTGAACAAATTCAGTTGGTGCATCAAATGGTATAAGAACAGTTGGAAAAGATCCAAGCCAAGTACAAGACAAGACACGAAAAGCATCATGTTGATCACAATTTCCAATTTGGAGATGAAGTTTGGATTTACATTAGCAAAGAGAGGCTTAAAGGAGAAGGTAAAAAATTGAAACCAATTAGATATGGACCTTTCAAGATTCTTGAAAATATTGGTAACAATGCCTTCTGTTTGGACTTGCCTCGTTATATGCAAATGTATGCAGTTGTCAATGTTGATAATTTGATATTATATGAGCCTCCTTTGATTAATGATAAGGATAACATGTTTAGATTCCTTATATAGACAATTTCTCACCAGAATATCTTTCAAAACTGCATGAAGACACAATCCTTGACAAGAGGATGAGAACTTCAAAATGAGGGAACGTGGAATACCTTTGAGTTGGTCTTAAAGGCACAAATCCAAGAAAGTCTAATTGGATTGAGGTTGGAAAGGTGAGGGAATTGTACCCTCATCTTCAGATAGACTGAAAGTAGTCTTTTGGAGGTCCAAAAGCTTCCCAATGGGGAGGAGTGATCTAGGGGATCAAAATTTGCTCAAAAATCAAAGTGCTTGGAATTGCTTCAAAACGGACATGTTCGTAGGCCTTATCCTCATCATCCAAACACAACTTGAACGGGTTCAAACGAACGCCATATGAGTGAAATATCATGTTCTGTCCATTTTTCAAAACATGCAAAATTTTGTTGACTGTACAGTCCATACAGTGTTGATGTTGCATGGTACAGTCCCAGACGTGGCAGGTGATGTGGACTGGCCACTCTGTAAAAGTGTTGAGTTGGTAGGATGATTGGGCAAAGTGATTTGGCAGATACATGGACAATTGGTTTGATGACACGTGGAGTCTGAGTAGCAAGTGATATGGTGCCACATGGCCTAGTCATGGGCTTCCACGTGGCACCCCTCTAGTTTATAAAATTTGTGGTAGTTAGCAAGGGTCGAACCCCCAAACTCGTGGGAAAGAATATAGCTATAACGTAGGCTGGGATAACAACTCGCCTACGGGTGTTTCTTACCCTATACTCTGTTTATAATTATTTAAGTTGAAACATGTGTTATGTTGGAGAAGAAAAGGGTCTGGGCTAAGCCCCAGTGCTCGGTCCATATCATACCATATGACCACTACATAAACATGGCGCGGGGTTTAACACTTATCAATGATCACGTTTCCACACGCCCAGCCAAGTGTCACCACCAAAACACGTGCAACATTTTTTCTCCTCTATCCGACAAGGGGGCCTGAGATAGGTGCTAGGATGTGGCCATATGCCCCCCATGAAACCAACACCTCTGCTCTAAGGGGCACTAATCGCGCTAACCGTTCGAAATTTTTCCATGAATTTTGGAGTGCGCGTGGTGTTGGGTTTTTGGCCTAGTAACACTACGGAAGTTGGGTTAGTCACACAAAGGTGCGAATTGGAGAACTAGAGAAAACAAGCTTGAAGGGGAAACTTTCAAGGAGGATATATTCTTCATTTTTTGGCTAAACCAGGTGCATAAAGAGCCTAGCTAGGGGTTTTTGGATGTTTTAGAGCCATTTGAGCCATCTGTTTGGCATTTTGAGCAATTTGAGCAAATAATATAAAATATTCATTGGAAGCTGGACCAAGAGATGTAGATGAAGAGAGGGGTGAACTCTTTTATCATTTGTTGTGTTATGTGTTTACTGATGGTTGTTATTTGATGGTTATTATGTGCATATTAAGTGTGAAAACTCTCTAGTTTATGTGTTTGCAAATTGATCCTTTTCCCCAAGCACGCATAATTAAAACTTACAAATAATTTACAAGATACAAGTGTTCTCATTTTCAGATCATCTGCACAACCCAAGAGAATGGACCCCCTTCCCTTCCACCTAGTCCCTTAGGTTGTCCATCTCTTTGAGGGATCCAGTGCTTCTGGTCAAGAATCTCCCTACTGGGACTCTCAAGACTCGCAACTATGAGTTTACTGAAACATGGGCCAAGGCATCATAGAAATGCAGGCACCAACTCCTGATTGGAAATACACCAGTAGTCTAAACATCCAACGACTATGGCTTTTCTCAGCAATTCGATTTCCTTCCGCAAGAATATCTTGAATTAGATGGGACGAGTAGGTGAAGGGATGAGTGGAGAACATAAAATAAATGAAAGGTGAGAGGATGGAAAATTAATGAGAGAGTGTGAAGGAACCAACAAGGCCCCAACAACCGAAAAAACCAACCCCAACCACAGACCAAGGATGGGTTTATATACTTCTTGGAATTAAGTAACCCCATGGTCTTCCCCCAAGAAGCTCATGTAATTGTTATTCTCCACTAAAACCAGAAATGGATAAATAAAATATAAAATAAGTACTCAACCCCTCAAGCCCCCTCTCTTGTGGAATCATAGCCCCCTATAACTCTTTTCCTTGTCTGTCTAGCATCCAGCGATGTGTTCTATATTAACTATGATCAAAACATTACATTTCCTAGGCACATTAGCCTCTTAATAATTGTTTAGGAACTCTAGCCTTTCATAACTTAACAAAATACAATATTTAATACGGGGTTCAAAACTAGGGTATTACATTTCCCTTCCCCTTATTTTGGCACTGTCCTTAGTGCATATACAAAACATGAACAAAAATTTCAAAATGTATTCAAAACATTGCATGTACTTTGCCTGCATGGCATCTTCATGCTGCTAAGTAGCATCCTCAGGACTGTAGCACGTCCACTGGACTTTTACTAGCTCTATGACTCAGCTGTGGATCATTTTGAATTTTTTGTCCACTACTCGAATCAACTAGACTTAAAATCCTTCCTCTACCTCTACCTAAATCAGATGTGAATCAATAACATGGTTAGGATCATGTACCTATTTTTTTAGAAAAGAGACATGAAACACATTATGCACATTCATGGAAGCAGGAAATGCAAGCATGTATACAACTGGCCCTATTATGTCCAATATCTCAAATGGACCACAGAATCTGGCTGCCATCTTTGTACAACTACCCAACTCCAAAGAGCTCTTATTGGGATTCACTTTTAAAAGAACATGCTCCCTCACTTTAAATTCTCTAGCTGTCTTGTTCTTATCTGCATAAATTTTTTGTCTATCTTGAGATGCCTTTAAATTCTACTTAATCCTAACCATCTGGTCTTCCATATCCTTAATCAATTCTGGCCCAAATACCACTCTGTCTACTGCGTTGTTCCAACTCACTAGAGTATCACATTTCCTTCCATAGAATGCTTCAAGTGGGCTCATTTTGAATGAAGCTCGATACCCGTTATTATAGGAAAAATCAACCAAGTGCAAGTAATCTTCCCACTTAGATGGCTTATCCATCACATACATCCTCAACATGTCTTCAATTACTTGGTTGACTCTCTCTCTCTGCCCATCTGACTGTGGATGGTATGATGTGCTAAAGGTTAGATTTGTACCAAATCATTTAAACAATCCCCTCCATAAATTTGAAGTAAACTTTGTATCTTTGTCTGAGACAATTGCCTTAGGTATCCCATGCAACCTAGCAATCTCTTTCATGTAAATTTCTGCAATATTAGTTGTTGTATGAGTTGTTTTTACAGGAACAAAATGAGCATCCTTTGTCACTTTACCATCCACTACCATGATTCAATCATGTTGTATTGCTATCCTGGGAAATTTAGTTATAAAATCAATGGTTACCACTTCCCACTTCTTCTATGAAATTGGTAAATGTTGTAGAAAACCCGCTAAGTGCATATGCTCAGCCTTCACTCTTTGACATTCCATACATCTAGTGATGTAATCAACAACATCCTTTTTCATTACCGAACAAAATAATTGTCTTCTTACTACTGCAATTGACATCATTTTCTGAAACATCTCTTTAGCTGTAAGGATGAAATATCCCTTATAAATATGGGTCTTGGAACTCCTCCCACAGTGCTCTGTTTTCCATCTCCATCAAGACATGCAAATTTCTTGCTATGACAATCTAGGATAGCGTGATGTTTTTCCAACCAATACATTCCAATTAGAATATCATAAGCCCTCAATGGTATGATATTTAGATAAACACTAGTATTCACACTATTAATACTTATGGAACAACCTTTGACCATATCACAGATTCTCCTTTTGGTTCCAGTGGCTAGCTTAACCAAACTTGATTTTCCAAGATTAATTTTCTCCAAATGTAATCTATCCACTATTTTAGGATCAATGTAACAATGACTTGCTCTTGAATCAATTAAAATAGCAACATGATGATTTAAGATCTTTCCATTCACCTCAATCATATTGGATTGGTACTATGCTTGTCGATCATCTAAGGTTGCATAAATTATTCCCATGTATTCTACTGTTGTAGCCTCTTCGATTTTGTGCATGGTATTCACTCTATCCTTTCTATGTGGGAAATCCTTGTACATGTGATATTCTTTGCATCCCCAACATTTTATAGGCGGTCTTCCCCTTTTCCCAAGGAATATTCTTTCTTAGATTCATCCTTATCATATCGGTCTTGATGATATTTATTAGGTTCATTTATGTTGAAAGGAGGTTTGAATCCCTTCTTCTTATCCTTCCAAGACTTTTGTATGGATTCTCTACCCTAGCCTTGCTCATACATGTATTTATCCTTCTCGATGGTATCAGTCAAGGTCTTGGGTTCATCATACTAAATATTTTCTTTAGAAAGGAAAGGAAAACCACTTAAAAACCTTTTTATGTTCACCTTCTCAATTTTTATAAACCCCACATAATTTAACAACCCCAAGAATTTATTCTCATACTTTGCCATGGCTTCACTTCCCAGCCTAAGTTCAAATAACTCCTGCATTTTCTTATCATAGAAGCGCTCTGAGAGGTACTCCTTCTGAAAATAATTCTTGAACTGCTTCCAAGTGATCCTATTCTCATTAATATGCTCAACTTGCTTCAATTGGTCCCACCACATTGCATCTTTCCCATGTAAATGGTAGGTGGCGATTTTGGCTTCTAGGTTTAATGAATAGTTATGCAATTGAAAATGTCTCCTGAGTCCAAGAAACCATGCCTCAACATCATCTTCCCTTTCCCTTTCACCATCAAAGGATGTTGGATTGAGCTTCCTCATCTCTCCTTGCAAACTTTCCACTTCATGCCTTCTTCTTTGGTGCCTAACATGAGAAACCTTTGGACTACTTATGGAGTCTTCAAATGCATAAAAATTTATTATTGAGTAAGGAGGTGAGTGGTTTCTATAAGTTCTGCTAACACTTCCTGAATAACCATCTTTCTTATGGTTATCTCTTCTTTCATGATACATGCCTTCTTCCTCTTGTTTTAAGTTTGATCCCCTCTTTTTTTGCCTCTGCAACTCATTTAAGCTCTGCATCACTTGATCATTTGTCTGATTTTGTTCTCTCATCAACCTCTCATTGTCTTCTTTGTAACTCTGTACTTCTAGTTTCAGGATTCTCATAGTCTCTATCAGGGTTTCTTTCTCCCCTATACCCTTGTTCCCATTGGATTCTGTCTCAGCATTACCAACACTGATATCTTGACCTTTGACCTCTTTATCATGGTTGTAAGCTCCTTATCCATCTTCGATTGCTTGAATGTATTCTTACCCTGTACTGATAAGATTACACCCCCTATAATTATTCAAAATGTGAAAGAAATCATTTTTTTAGGGTTATTATAAACAAAATTAATTGTCAAACACTGCCATAGGTATTTTTTTTTCTTCTCAATTCATGAAGAAAAAATATATTAGTATTCACAACACAACAGTTCCATGTTATTTTCCTCAGAATCCTTTATCCCAATGGATGAAAACTCACTTCAATTTGATATTGGAGATAAAAGACAGAGCTACCCAAAAGAAATTTCACTTTCGCCCCCACCCCCCACCCTTTTAGTTGATACATAATTGAATTATGAAAAGGAGCTTTCCTCAACCCACGAACCCAGGTGACCAGGGCTTGAAATCGTGGGCTTAATCTTCCTTAGTGCCTCGCGTCATGTTCTTCCACATGGGATCTTGTGAGAACAACATAAACAAGGGTTGGGTTACCTCACAGGCCCCTTTTACCTTATCATGAGACCACCACTGGGACCAAGTTCTCCAGACATTGTCCTTCGACATTTCTCCATTGTCAACTTCCAAATTCTCCCAAAGTTACACTTCATCGAAGTCTTCACTAACTCCACTAACAAAAATCATACGACTGATACTTGATCTCCCATTGAATGGACAGCCCCACCCCTAGCTGGAGGCTTTAATGGAAATAAATGGTTGTGACTTAATCAAACATTGAGATGGAAGACTCTCCTCCCATTCTTAAATTCGACACTCCGGGGCTTCGAGACATTCAGTTCTCTTGTCTCTCAATTCCCCCAGAGTGATAATCCTATGAAGTACTTACCCTGATCCTCCTACTTGAACCAATGGTCGAGAGAGGTCTAGAAGGGATATTAGATCGATGGTATGCATGCCTTCGTGACTTCAGGATTTGACACCTATCATGGACAGAAACTTGGACACCCTCGGAGTCACATGCTCTCGGAGATGAAACAACATGATGACATCACCTAGGGTGACATGGACCGATGGCATGTGTACCATGTGTCACTTAAAAATGAACAGATCGGGGTCCAAAAGGTAACAAATCTGGGTGACATGTGTCCCCACACGGCACCCCTTCCACGTGGTATAATCCACATCATCAACCACATGGATGATCCCCAAACACAACTCCAGATCCGACGGCCCAAGTGACTTCACATTTTTACACCTCCATAAATTCGACACTTTGGGGCTTCGACGCTCCATGGATTCTCTATGAAACTTACTTCGTATTTTCTAGAGTGGCGAATTTTTGAAGCCCAAACTTTGCTACCCTTCTACCATGGCTATATCTAATGGCCCGCAACACTTCTAAGCTTCTCCCCTCAATCTAACGATCAATGAGGATTCCAGNAACAGAGATCCCTCCATTCCTCCCATCAAATCAAACGGCTGACGGGCTTCATGATTTCAACCTTCGCCAATTTAGGCTTTACCTACCTACCAAGATCATTGAAGTGGTGAAGTTCTGAATTTATTCCTTTCTTTCTTAGCTTTGATCGATGGTTGATGATTAATCAACTAGATATGACGACTAGGACTTAATTATTACCAAACCTCCCATTCGCCTCCATCGGACGACCCCTGTTCACTCGCCTTCTGATCTGATGATCTAGATCTCCCTCGATCCCACGGTGGTGATCGCTCCTGAATTCAAAAGGAACAATCATGATTGCATGCTCATTTACAAAAGATACTTGACGTTCCGGCTACCGCACGATCTCTACAACTCCATTTCTCTTGAGCTTCCCAATTCAAGGTATACTTGATCTTAACCACAAGATCATGTCTAATAGATATGGCCCATTCTGGCTAGGTGTTTCAACCTGTGGCTTTGATACCAATCTGTAATGTACCCAGGCACCCTCAGACTGAACACACTATTGTCCAATGAATTATCTCAATTCAAATCACTTCTAAGTTAATTAAGAGACAGGAAAACCACATGCGAAAATAAAGATTCATGGCATAACATAAACTAAGTCATGCACAACAATAACCAACAAGCATGCATATTCTAATATTAAATTCAAAGATAAATAAATATACAACAGAATAAATCATACACATGTAAATAACCATAATAAAGAGCAGTTATCTTTTATGAAAACGAGTCATCAATTGGCTGCAGAACAAGGATGTTCCACCCAACTATAGACACTATTGTTCCAAGTCTCAGCAGCAGTGTCACCCCCGAGTTAGGGCTATGAGTCCATAAGGACGGATTCTGGGGTGTCACTCAGCTTCCCAAGCCAGTCAACCCTCAGTCTCTCATAGGCATTTCAACAATCACATCAATCCAAAGTACACCAACTCTCTTCTACCCAGTCTACACAACCCAAGATAATGGACCCCCTTCTCTGCCACACAGTCCCTCAGGTTTTCCATGTCTTCTAGGGCTCTAGTGTTTCTAGTCAAGAATCTCCCTATTGGGACTCTCAGGACTCGTAGTTGTGAGTTAACTGAAACATGGGCCAAGGAATCAAAGAAATGTAGGAAACAACTTCTGGTTGGAAATACACCAGAAATATAAATAGCCAATGACTATGGACTTTCTCATCAATTCGGTTTCCTTCCCAAAGAAGATCGCGAATCAGATGGGATAAGTAGGTGAAGGGATGAGTGGAGAATAAAAGATAAATGAAAGGTGAGCATGATGGAAAATTAATGAGAGAGTGTGAAGGAACCAATAAGGCCCCAACAACAACAAAAAAACAACCCCAACCACAGACCAAGGATGGGTTTATATACTTCTTGTAATTAAGGAACCCCATGGTCTTCCCCCAAGAATCTCATGTAATTGTTATTCTCCACTAAAACCATAAATGGGTAAATAAAATATAAATAAGTACTCAACCCCTCAAGCCCCCTCTCTTGTGGAATCATATCCCCCTATAACTCTTTTCCTTGTCCTTCTAGCAGCCAACAATGTGTTTTATATTAATAATGATCAAAACATTACATTTCCTAAGCATGCTAGCCTCTTAATAATTTTTTAGGCACTTTGTCCTTTCATAACTTAACAAAATACAATACGAGGTTCAAAATTAGGGTATAAAAACTTCTTTCATCCTGGGCTAAAATACTTTCCTATTGGACTTTTCGTTCCCTCAACCTTCCAATTCACCTCATCTTCCTAAAATCTATTCTGCAAGCCATTCCCATTTACTCTTTCTCGACTCTAGGGGCTCATGGTTTTATTCTAACTGCCATCAAAACTTTGCAAAGGAAATTTCTTTGGAAGGGTGCAAAGACAGGTCTAAAAGGGGCCTGATCAGTTTGGAAAATCTTTGTAAACCAAAACTAAAGTGCAGTCTTGGGCTGCGGGACCCTGCCACTCTCAGCAAGGTCCTTAGTGCCAAAATTTGGTGGCGGTGAATCAAGCGCCACACTAATTTTAGGAACCGTATTTGGCGACAAAAATATGCCTCACATATTGCAGAAAAGAATATAATCAAATGGAGCGAGCACCCTCATGGATCCTTGATTTGGAACGTCGCTAAGCAAAGAAACTCCTTGATCATTGATCATTCCTTCTAGGAATTTTGAAATGGTAGGACAACTTCGTTTTGGCACGAATCATGGAAAGAATGGCCTTCTATGGTGCACAAACCCCTTGCAAAAAATTTCCTTTCCTCCAGAAGTCAGGCGGGCTTGGAAACCATAGTGGACTACTGGTAAGAAGACCCCCCCGATGCCACTTGGCATATGTGGAAATCCTCATGAACATACCTCCACATACCAAAGCACATGGATCTTCAACCTTAGAACAAGACGATCAAATCCAAAAAAAATCATATAATTTAGGGAGAGGACATTTTAAGATGGGGGCACACCTCGAAGGGAACCTTCACTATTCAATAATCTTATATTATTAAGGCAACCTTCTATCTTATCCCACAAGAGCAGGTCTGAATGAAAATATGGTTGGAAAAGAACTGGCCTAAAATTATCACTTTCCTTTGGCTCGTAGCACACAAAAGAATCATTAACTAGGATAATCTTCTAAAGAGATGCTTCACATGACCTTCCATATGTATTCTTTGCTTGGGGGAAGCCAGAACTCAGAATCACCTACTAAACCTCTATTCCAATATTTCTCAAATATGGGACCAAAGTGCAATAGTTATGCACACAACGGATCTCAATCGAGAAGGCCTCAAAGAAACCACAGAATAATGAAGAGGCATATATTTTCTCTCTCCCATACTCAATCACATTTAGTATCTCTTTCTTGGTTTCATTCTCTGATAGCTTTGGAAAGAATGAAACAGATGCATTTTTCAATCCACACAACTTGATTTTCAAGTAGTATGGAAACTAATTCACAAAAACATCAGAGAAACCATCCATCTGCAGCATTGGAAAGACGAGGACTTAATTTTCTCTCCTCATGAAAATCCTATCCTATACAACTGGAATATCAACTTCAACCCCTCTCCTTCTAGGATCCTTCAGAGATTCCAGGCCAAGGGTATCCCTTCCCATTGGTCTCCTTCACCTCTAGGATTTACAAAGATAAATTTTGATGGAGCACCCAAAGGTAATCCGAGTGTTTTCGTCTTTGGATTGGTCTTCCGCAATAGCCAGGGAAGAATCACTCTCATATATGTTGGTAGCATTGGGCATAAATCTAATAATGTTGTGGAGATCTGGGGTCTTACGAAAGGTCTGCAGCTCCCAAAGGAACATGGTTATAATCAAATGATTTTTGAAGGGGACTCCCAAATCATTCGCATCCTCTTTGCGAGAATACTGAACGGGGAAGACCCTGACAAAATTTCTCCATGATGACACCTCACCAATGGCCTCAATGCCATAGCATCTCTCACTCAGCCTCATCTATCTCTCATCCCCTCGCATATTCGAAGGCATGTGAACCATATCACTGACAAATTAGCAAATATAGGGGTGGCTCAAGACAGACTGGATATTCTCTACACATCCTCTACCCACACAGAACATCTGATCCTCCAGGACTGTATTGATCTGGCTCTCAGCATAGAAAACCCCCCGAATGGGGTGTCTGTAGGCTCCACATTTTCAAGGGAGAGAGTGGCACCTTCCAAGATTTTGTAGATTTTAACCTTGTACAATATTTACTGCAAACATATTTTCAGTAAAAGAAAAGAAAAGATACAAGGGAAAATACAAACATTACAGAGAGATTTTTCCCCTGGAAACCCAAATCAGGAAAACCAACATATCCTATATTCATTCATGGTGATACATTGTTTACAATACAATACACATATAGGATCCATCGGCATCCAACACCCTAACCCAATGACCTGGATTAGTCAACAACCCTAATTGCTTAACCAGAAATAGAAAACCATCAGCAAAAAAACATGTGCCAAAAAACCACCCAACAATGGACATGAAAATCGAGGCAACACATACCCAAGATTCTCCCACTTGTTGTTTTCTTTGCATATATGGGGTTACAGGGTTACACAGTCAAAAATCCAGGGCAACAATGCCCATGGATCCTCTACACCAAGAGAAATTCTCAGTGCTCACATATTTTGTTAATGAATCTGCAACATTCTTCAAAGTGTCTACCTTCATCAACAATACTTTCTTTTCTTCAACCATGTCTCTCACAAAGTGATATTGAATATCAATATGTTTGGTATTTGAATGATAAGTCGGGTTCTTCACCAGAAAAATTACAGTTTGACTGTCACAGTCTATCCTTACATCTTTTCGTACCAACCCAATACCTGAACACAATATTTGGAACCATATTGCTTCCTTACCTGCATGAGTGGCTGCCATGAATTCAACTTCTGTAGTTGAAAGTGCCACTATAGCCTGTCTTTTTATAATCCAACTTTTTGGTCCTCCAAATAGGTTCAACACATACACACTTGTATATCTCCTATGATCCAGATCTCCAGCCCAGTATGCATCCACAAAGCCATGTATATCTACCACTCTGTCCAATCCCGGTCTTCCTTGGTAGCAAAATCCATAGCTAGTAGTGCCACGCAAATACCTGGAATCCCTTTTTACTGTTGTCCAATACTCCTTCTTTGGTTTAGACATATACCTACTCAAAACTCCCACTACATGTGCAATGTCCAGTCTAGTACAAACCATTTCATACATCAAACTGCCAACTGCACTCACATATGGAACATGAAACATGCCATCCTCCTCTTCCTGTGTCTTGGGACATTGATCCACATACAACTTTACACCAACAGGAATAGGAACCTTGACTAGTTTACATTCCTGCATATTAAACCTCTGTAATATTGTCTCGACATATTTTCTCTTATTTAACCCGATTTTCCTCCTTTTCCGATCTATTTTAATTTCCATGCCCAAAATGAAATTTGAAGCACCGAGATCCTTCATGTCAAATTTAGAGGACAACTGATTCTTCACATCTTGGATAATCTCCCTGTTGTTTCCTATTAGCAACATGTCATCCACATACAATACCAAATAAATCAAATGATCACCAATTAATTTAAAATACACACAGTGATCCCCTTTGCTTCTTGTGAATCCAATTCCTAGCATATAAGTATCAAATTTTTTATACCACATCCTTGGTGATTGTTTTAAACCATATAGGGACTTTTTCATCTTGCATACCAACTCCTTCTTTTCCTTCACAACAAATCCTTCTGGCTGCTTCATATAGATTTCTTCTTCCAGATCCCCATGTAGGAATGTTGTCTTCAAATCAATTTTTTCTAATTCAAAATCAAATGCAATAACAACAAATAACATAAATCTTATAGAGGTTAACTTGGCAACAGGAGAAAAAATCTCACCAAAATCAATTCCTTCAACCTAGGAATAACCCTTTGCTACTAACCGAGCTTTGTATTTCTCCACTTTTCCTTCTGCATTCAGCTTCTTTTTAAATACCAATTTTCTGCCAATCTACAACTCCACTAGATCCCAATCCTCATTCTTATCCAAAGCTTCCATTTCTTCGTCCATGGCCCTTTTCCAGAGATTTCCATCCTCTGAATCCACTTCCTCCCTGACAGTTCTAGGATCATCATCAGTAACAGACAAAGCAAAATTTGAATTGAAATCATATGGATTATACCTTTCCGGTAGCCTTCTTTCTCGAATTGATCTCCTCAATACTGGAGAATGAGGATCTTCTTCTTATTATTCTTGTTCTTCTGTAGAGTCTGATTCATCATCATTTACATGGTAGGACTTCATGTTTAACAACATCCTTCATTTCTCTAAGTACCACATCTTGGCTATACATTACCTTCTTAGTTTCTTGGTTCCAAAGCTTATAACCTTTGAGACCATCTTTATATGCAATAAAGATACACTTTTCAACCTTCTTATCTAGCTTACTCATGTTTTCCTTTGGAACATGAACATATGCATCACATCCAAATACCTTGATATGTGTGAGAGAATATTTCTTACCAGTCCATACCTCTTGTGGAGTCTTGTCATCCAATGTTGATGAGGGTGATATGTTGACCAGGTAACATGCACTACCCACTACCTCCGCCCAAAATTATTTCCCTAACCCGACACCACTGAGCATGCACCTTGATTTTTCCATCAACGTCGTGTTCATTCTTCTGCAACTCCATTCTTTTTAGGTGTATATGGAGTAGTATTCTACCTTGCTATACCGCACTTCTTACAGAATTATTCAAATTCATTCTGGCAGAACTCTCCTCCATTATCTGTCCTCGACACCTTAATTCTCTTCTCTGCTTGATTCTCAACAAGAGCCTTAAACTCTTTAAACCTATCAAAGACTTCATATTTCTTCCTGAGGAAATATATCCAAGTATTCATCGAGAAGTCATCTAGAAATGAGACATAGTCACAGATTTTCCCAATGATGGGACCGACACAGGTCCAAAAACGTCACTGTGAACTAGTTGTAAAATTCCTTCTGCTCTCGTTGCACCAGAGGGGAATCTTACCTGATTTTTCTTACCATATACACAATGTTCACAGAAATCAAAATCTAGAGAGTAGTCATACATACCTTCAACACCTTTACCGTGTAGTAGTCGAAGACCCTTCTCTCTGATATGCCCCAGTCTTTGATGCCACAACATAACATTTTCTCTAGAGAGACTATAGGAGCTCTTTCTTCTTCAACTCCAATATCAGAAACAATGGAACTATTACACCCATCACTAATAGTGCTTCCTTGAATCTTATACAGATTTCCAAACCGAGCTCCTTTCAACAACACCATTGCTCCTCAAACCATCCTACAAGTTTCCTTTTCAAATATTGTGTTTACCCCTGCATCATCCATTTTGCTTACAAAAAATGAAATTTCTGGACAATCCTAGGATGTGCAGATTACCAAGTAGTGTTTTAATCCTTCCATATATGAGCCTCAACTTGACTTTTCCTCAACCTATGATTCTGGTTGTCGATTCATCACCTAGGAAAACATTACCTCTAGCATACCTTTCATATTCATAAAACCACTCCCTGTGGGGAGTCATATGAAAGGATGCACCTAATTCAACCAATGATGCCTCATGATATGCATGTGTGCTTGAAGAAGCCAAGTACACATCCCCTCCTTCTTCCTTGGAGGTATTTTCTTCTGTAGAAGGAGATTCTTCAAATCCATTATTTTTCTCAACTTTGGATCTACACTGCTTCTTGTAGTGCCCTTATTTTCCACATCTCCAACATACCTTTAAAAACTTTTCAGGAGATTTAGATCTACCCTCAGACTTAGATCTCCCACTTGAGAACTTAGATATATTTATTTCTTGAGAATGTCTTCTTACAAATAATATGCATGTGCTCTATCCTTCCATATTCTTCTGTCTTATCTCATTCAAAAACAAGGATGAGACCACTTCATCAAACTTCAAGGCATTTTTATTACTACCTATGGCCACAACCAGACTATCCCATGAGTCTAGTAAAGAACATAGTAAAACGATACATTTATCTTCATCTGGAATTTTAATCTCAATAGATACTAACTGACTTACTATGGTATTGAAAGCATTCAAATTCTCTGCCACCGAGTCTCCATCTCTCATCCTCAGATTATACAGCTTCTTTCTCAAGAATAATTTATTTACTAGGGACTTAGACTGATACAACTCCCCTAACTTATCCCATAAATCCTTGGTTGTATCTTCCTATGACACATTCAATAATACTGAATTTGAGAGACATGGTCGAATTGTGCTCTTCACCTTCCAATCCAACTTTTTACAATCATCTGTTGAAGTTCATGTAGGTGCAGTACCTAGATCTACCGTGATCCACTAATCTTTATTCACCAAAAGATCTTCCATCTTGAGCTTCCACATCTCAAAAATTTGCCCATTAAACTTCTTGATCTCCATTTTTGAATTGCTTGCCACTTCTTTTAACCTAAAAAATCAATACCACAAATCTCCCACTGTAACAAGGATTATCACAGTCCCGAGCCAAACCCTTGACCGCAAAGGCATCCCCCTGAAGCCAACAAAGATTGATACCAAATGTAGATTTTAACCTTGTACAATATTTACTGCAAACAAATTTTCAGTAAAAGAACAAAAAAGATACAGGGGTAAATACAAACATTACACAGATATTTTTCCCCTGGAAACCCAAACTGGGAAAGCCAACATATTATATATTCATTCATAGTGATACATTGTTTACAATACAATATACATATAGGATCCAGCAGCATCCAAAACCCTAACTCAATGAACTGGATTAGTCAACAACCCTAATTCCTTAACCGAAAATAGAAAACCATCGGCAAAAAACAATGTGCCAAAAAATGACCCAACAATGGACACAAAAATTGAGGCAACAAAAAAAATGAGGAAAAAATGTGACACATTTCCAGAGGAAAAAAAAATCCCCTGGGGGGTGTAATGCCCCTGAGAATTTTTTTCCCTCGATAAATGTGTCGCATTTTTGCCTCATTTTTCGTGTTGCCTCGATTTTCATGTCCATTGTTGGGTGGTTTTTCGGCACATGCTTTTTTGCTTATGGTTTTCTTTTTCCGGTTAAGGAATTAGGGTTGTTGACTAATCCAGGTCATTGGGTTAGGGTTTTGAATGACGTTGGATCCTATACATATATTGTATTGTAAACAATGTATCACCATGAATGAATATAGAATATGTTGGTTTTCCCAGTTTGGGTTTCTAGGGAAAAAATATTTGTGTAATGTTTGTATTTGCTACTCGTGCAAAGAATATAACACATGCCCAACAAATTTCACTGACCATGTGATGTGCACCTGACGCGCCCCTCTGCATTTATATCCCCCTTCATGAATGAATGCAACATTCATTCCTCCGAGCATTGAACTCAATGATCCAACATTTCATTCTCTTCATTTTCTTCCAGGCAATGGATGAAAGAATCTACCCGTCACCTCTATGCTTGTGAGACCCTCCATTTTGGCTATTTTATCATGTTGTCGCTCCTCGATTGGAACATAATACTTCCTCACTTCTTGTTGAACAACCATCTGTCTTTAAGCTCTGACTTATCTGGTGGCCCTCTTCTCCCTCGTTGGATTTCTCTCCCTTACTAGCCTCTGTTGCACTTCCTTCCTCTCCGCTCCGACTGGCTATGCCTTGCCTTCGAGGGAAACCAAAATGAGGCCCAGTCTTGTATCAGAACCATGGACGTATGGCCAACTAGCTCCCTCCTTCTCTTCCTCGGCCACCTAGTTCTTTGCCCTCCTTCTCATCCCAACCTCCCCTGTTCAGAGAAACCTTCCTCCATTGTCTTAGCCATGGGATTGTCGTGTGGAATCATTTGCTCCCATGGGAATTCTCTAGGTTTCTATGCTGGCCCAATCCAATATTTGGCTTCTTCTTTGCAATCATCCATGGTCCCTCTGACACCATCACCTGAGTGTTTCGTCCCCTTTCCACCACCCTCTTCCCCCATCGTGGAACCCTCCATCCTTGCTCCTTTGGAGAAACCCCCCGCTTCCTTTGAATATCCCCCTAGACAACCCCATTCATTCTCGTATTATGCTTCATGTTCATAGATTCCCACCTCATGGGAGGTATTACACGACCTGATTTTTGTTGTCAGAAAGGATGTGGATGAACTATACTTTCGGTTGGAGAACATGGACAGGCGAGGGGAAAGAATTCAATCTCTTGTCACAACCTTGGTCAGCTCCCTACACTCTCCAGGTCTAGAAACTCATGCTCTAGAAAATTCAATGGCGATCCTTGCTTCAGGTCTCCAGGTGGAAACAACAAGTGACGTGTCAAAAAACGACCACCATTCTACATGAGCAATACATTTAGTGTATTTTGATCCCATTCTTTACGCTGTCATTATGTTTAATAGGGAATAGTGTAAATAATGGGATTAGACTATTCCCGAAATAGGAATTCAAAGTATATGGGAATAGTATTTATGGAATAGTCATAGGCTATATAGACACTTTCCTATATCTACGGAAATTATCCGATTCTTAACGGATATGGTCAAAAGCTATTAATAGGAATAAAATAATATACACTATGACAACGTATGCTAGTGCTATAGTCTAGAATTACTATATAGGGAATATATAATAGCCTCTTTATGGATCCCATTATTCTATTATGGGAGTGATATTCCTATTAATAGCTATGACAACGTATACTAGATATAATATACGCTAAATTATTATATCTAGTATATGTTTTCATAGCTATTAATAGGAATATGCCCCCCATAATAGAATGGGCTAATCTTATCTAACTATGGCATTGTATACTAGATATAATATCTTGTATATCCTTATCTAGTATACGTTATCATAGTAAGATAAGAATAGCCTATTTATAAGGATACTAGATTATTAGCCTATATAAGGATACTAGATTAATACCCTATACATATTATACTATAATAATGCATGAGCACATGTGTCAGCTCTCACGCTTGGTTTTGTTAATTAATTTTGAATCTCGAAGATCACTCTTGGGTCGTATATGTCGTTTTGCACAGTCTTTCCAGTTTGATTTTCTAGAGCTAGTTTATTTTGGTCGTTTAGTTTTCATGATAGTGCTGGCTGAATCGGTTTCCCTACTGGGCGATTCAGACCATACAATTTAATTTTGTTGATGTTTATTTTGATAGACCAATTGAATTGGTTTCCCCACAGGGTAATTCAGCACACACAGAACCTTGGTACAATAGTTGATACTGTAATTTATGTTTTCGAAAGGTAATATATAGATTCATACTTAAAAAAAAAAAAAAAAATCTCCTAAATCACTAAAAACCAATTTCCATATCTTTACAAGATTTTTTTCTTCCAAAATGGTAAAGGAAAGAAACATTTCTTGGAATTATTATAAGGACCTTGGCTTACATCGAAACCTTTCATGTCTCCCATCTCTTTTTTCCACATTGTGTACTTACTAATATTTTATTTGATATAGGGTGTGAAGTAGTTTCTTGTTTATATGTATGTTAATGGAATTTCTTTAGCTTGGATGTGAAAGAGAAAACATAAGTATAGAAAGTGTTTGCAAGGATTGTAGATTGAGAAGAAATGTCTAATTGTAATGCAAATGTAAGGATATGAAATTTTATCTTAGTTCCTTGGATTTTGAATCAATTGATCTATAATTTGTCTTTGCTTTTTTTACTCGACACTTTGTGACAACTAGATGGTTTTATTTTTGGATGAAATTCAAATTTCTCTTAACTAAAAGGTTGACCTAGGATTTGATTACTACCCAGTTGGGATCTTCCTTTTGATCGATACCAACATAAGAGGATCATGCTCATTATCAATAAACTATTGATATCCACTTATATACTATCCAAATTCATGTCTATATATAATCCTTAACATTGAAGGATATAC
>JASDQU010504730.1:53416-70385 GCA_032191745.1 Picea mariana | reverse complement strand
TCAAGGATTCAATAAAGTCCTCAAGAGAAGGCATCTTCCAGGTGGATCCAGAGGTGAATCTTACAGTATGGAATGCAGATATGAATACAGAGAATTCAGGTCCAAGATTGGAGATAATGGCGAGAACCATTTGTTTCTCCTCCTTCAATTTATCAACTCTGCAAGCTTTGAGTTGCGACAGTAAATCCTTGAATTTTGTAAAGAAATCTTGGATATTATCAAAGCCTTTTGGATCCAATGTGAGTAGCTCCACCTCCAGCATGTGTCCCCTCATCTCATCCTGTTTTCCAAATATCCCTTCCAAGAAGGTCCAGGATTCATTGGGAGTCTTACAAGAAGATATATGAGAAAGGAGATCGGGAGAAATAAGACTGCAAATTGTTCTAAGTGCCTCATCCATGCGATTTAAGTTCTTGGATTTTTCTATGGCTGATGTTGTTTTTGTATCTATATTCATGGTTAACCTATACAATCCTCTGTATTGGATATGTATGGCTATTTTCTCCTTCAATGAAAAATAGTTGTAAGGTGTAAGAATGAATTCTTTTTGGAATTCCATCTTTTCCTTGTGTTTGATCTTTTGTACCTACAAAAAATTTTGATGTAGATTTTTCTTAGCACTCTGTCGGCTCTGATACCATGTAAATGTGTTGACCTACACATAATGTATCTAGCTAAACAATTATACACACATTTGTAGAGAGAATTGGAAAAAGAAGAAGAAGGAGAGAAAAAATGGAAAGAATTCTCATTAACCATTATGAATAATGAATAATTTACACATGATATACTTTGTATAACTCAATGAATTCGACTTGAGGTGAACCAAGTCACCATAGTGGTGGTATAGAGTGATCTGGACACACACCAACACTTACAGGGGTGAACTTCCACCTATTCTAGTCTCTCAGGCAGTTATGGGAGTGAACTGCCACCTAGTTGACTTAACTAGTCAACTAGTCTCCAGTTAATTGACTGAATAGAAAGTAGTGAGGAGTTAACTCAAGGAATCAAGGCCAATGCACCACTTTGGTGATTATACCAATGCAATGTTGAATTAGCATGGTGATGATCCCAATGTTGCATGGTGATGATCCCAATGCAACATCTAAACTCAACTCAACTAGTCAAACTGAAGTGTGAACTGAAAGAGAATATTCTCCAGGTGGAATATTCTCTCCTAAAATATAGGACACTAGATAATGACTAATTATGACTAATAAACAAATAAAAACCTTAGGAAAAAGAAATCCTAGGTGTGTGTGAAGTAACTCCAACATGAACTAGGTGCTAAAGAAGTATGCTTCTTGCTGAACCAAGTAATTATTGCTAATCCCAAGCTGAAGCAACACCCCGAGGTTCTCTTTTTGTCTAATACACTACATTCCCAATCCATGTATGTAAATCCTTGAAATTTCACTCCATATCCTCCAAGATATCTCAGTCCATACTCCACTATACCTCTCAAGTACCTGAGAACATGTTTCGCTACGATCCAATACACCTAACTCGGCTCCACCATGAACTAACTTACAGTGTTCACAACAAAACAAATATTTGGCCAAGTGTTGACCAAATACATCAAGGACCCTATTAGATACTTGTATCTACTAGGATCCACCAAATCTAAATCTGAAGTATCAATCTTCTTCATATTGGTAACCATAGATGTAGCCATCAATTTACAATCCTTCATATTGAATCTCCTCAAGTTCTCTACTGCATACTTCCCTTTTCTAAGGAAGATCTCTCTCGATGTCTACCATACCTATAACCCCAAAAAATAATGCATTAATCCAATTTCATTCATCTCAAACTCAGTAGCTAAAACCACTTTGCACCCTACAATAAGCTCCTTTGTACCTGTGAGAAATAAATCATCAGCGTATCGTACCAAGATGAGAGGATCCTCTCCAACAAGTATGAAATAAAATTTAGGATCCGCCTCACTCTTGGTAAATCCCATACTATGCAAGTATCTGCCAATCCTAGAATACCACGCCTTGAGTGCCTGTTTGAGTCCATACAAGGATTTCTTGAGCCTACACACATGAGAATCCCTCCCATATACCTAAAATACTTGAGGTTTTGCTATGTATATTTCCTGCTTGATGATCCCATTGAGGAATGTTGTTTTCACATCCATCTAATGTATCATCCACCTAATAATTGAAGCAATAGAAATAAAAGATTGAATAGAAGCATACCTGTCAACTGGAGAAAATGTCTCCTCGTATTCCACTCCCTCTTTCTGGGAGAACCCTCTCGCCCCAAACCTCTCCTTGAAATTTTCTATTCTTCCATCATAAGAATGCTTGATCTTTTAGAGCCATATAGAACTCACAATTGTCTTCCCCTTTAGTCTTGGAACTATGTACCAAACATCATTCCTCATAATAGAGGTGCAATCCTCTACCATGGCATCTAGCCATACCTACTGATTTGTTGCTTCCTCAAAATTGGAAGGTTCAACATCAATTATTCTACTCAAATGCGTCATATAGTTCAGAAACTTCTTTGTATGCCTTTACTCTTTGACCGCACTCCTTGGAGCCTCACCAACATCCCTTAATGTTTGAAATATCCACCTAGGTCTCCTGATAGGAAAGGAAGGGGATAAATCCTCCTCCCCACCTGAATTCCCAACTATTGATTTATATTCATCCTTTAGATATTATTTCTCCTCGTCCTCTTTCATTATTGATGACTCCTGAGTAATCCTAGATGTCAATTACTCCTTGAGCTTAACATATCTTCTCATAATTGTCTTCCACTAGGATGGAATTAAGATCCTATAAGCCTTTGAAGTCTCATTGTACCCCACAAATATACCCTTGTTTCCCGAAGGATCTAGATTCGTCCTCTTCTCCATAGGAACATGGATGTAGACTGGAAAACCAAAGATCCTCAAATGATCAGTCTCTAGATTCACTCCTGAGAATACTTCCTATGGAGTCTTTTCCCCCAATACGCTGTGAGGAATATTCTTCTACACATACACTACCATGTTACATGCCTCTTCCCACAGAAACATAAGAAACATGTGGTCATGTATCATATTCCTGGAGGAACCTATGATAGACCAATTCTTTCTCTTTGCAACCCCATTCTACTGAGGGTTGTATGAGACTATCATGTCCCTATTGATCCCTTCCTCCTTGTATAAATTCTTGAATTCATTGGAGGTGTACTCTCCCCCATTATCCTACCTCAATACATTGATATTCTTACCCATATGGTTCTCTACCTGAGCCTTGAAATATCTGAACTGAATGAAGACACAATTCTTTTTCTTCACAAAGAAGATCCATTTTTTCCTAGAGAAATAATCAATAAACATAACATAGTATGAAGATCCATATAATGATTCTAGATATATCGACCCACTCACATATGAATGAATAATATCAAAGATCCCATTGGACCTACTCTCGCTGCTAGGAAACACATCCTTGGCATGCTTTCCAAGTGCACACCCTATTCACACTCCTTTTTTCTCAATTCTAAAATCTAAAAGACCTGTATCACACCCCCTTAGAATCAAAAATTCCCTGTAGTGTAGGTGTCCCAACCTCTTGTGCCTCAACTCACATAGGTTTTCACTATCATGTACCAAGGCCTAAACATGCTTACCCTGTAACCTGTATGCCTTCTCTAACCCCAATGACCATTGTGTTGTTCAAGTTACCTTTCTCTAGACATATGATTACCTGCCCTCTTTGAAAAGTAACGAAAGGAACACATGTCCTCCATAGTTAAGACTGGAAGAAAATTCTTCTTCAAACCTAGAATTTAAAGAACATCCTGGGCATATAACAATCCTCCTGACTGAAGCTGGAATGTAATTATTCTCTCTCCCTTCATTGCATACTTGGCATCATCACCATGTTGCACATGAATATCTATGTCAATATCGGTCAGACTGCTAAATATCTCCCATGCTTTTGTCATATGAAGATATTCACCACTGTCCAAGAAACAAGCACTCCTCACTCTTGTACTAGTATAAAGGAGAGAAAGCAATGAGTATTCCTTCCTAAACTTTGTTGCAATATTACTAGGTTGTGTCTTTGTTGATGTTGTTGTATGTGTATTTCTATTACCCTTCTTCTTCTTCTCCATAAATTGAGATGAATAATGTCCATTCTTATGACATGAAAAACACTTGATTTTACTCAAGTCCTTCTTCTTCCCTGGATATGATGATCCTCCATCATTGTTACCCTTCTTTATTGAACTATTTCCTTTTCCCTTCCTTGTCTTACTGACAAGATCCAAGTTATATTCACTACCTCCCTACTTGCTACTATTTGACTCCTCCCGAGTCTCTTCTTGGATGAAATAATTCCAAAGTATCTACCAATATGGGATATTTTCCTGAGCACAAAATCCCTTAAAAAATGGTTCCCAAGACTTGGGAAGACCATTCAATGCCACATTCATGATATCTACATCCTCCATTTTCTCCCCTATGGCTACAAGTTGATCATGTACCTGTGTGATCCTCATGAGATAGATGGTAACATTTTCAAATATAGACATCTGCACCGATATGAGTTTATTCCTTAAGACCATATTCCCATTCATGTTCTTGATTTGGAATAAAATTACCAAGGAATCAAACACATCTTTGGTCATCTTCCTCTCTTTTAGGTGAGGGATTAGATGATCCTTCACAAAATCTAGGAGGACCCTCTCTACTTTGATATCCTTCTTGTTGTGAGTGTCCAAAGCTACCAAATGTTTCACTGGAGTAACTAATTTATCCACTAACTCCCAAATTTCATACTCCTTAAATGAAAAATTTAACTTTATTTCCAATATAGGAAGTTGGATTCTCCATCCATTTTTTATTCAACTCTCAACAGTGTTGTTTCCATCCCTAAGACTTGAAAACTGCCCTAGAAATAACCTTCTACTAAACATTTCTCCTTGTACTGACTTGTATGGATTGTACACAACTATCATCACTACAACATGTGTATGTATGCAAATGTCACCATTGAAACCCACATATGTACACAATTGTGCATTTTGTAACCCACGTACACCCCTCTACACCTACAAAAACTTAATTTTTTCTCAGTACGATTGTTTCCTTGAAATCCATCCTTTGATTCCCGCATGTTGGTTATGTATCTCCTATGGATCTAGATTCCCTTCAGAGAACCTACTCTAATACCATGTTGAAATCTCTCCTACTCAACATCTGACTGTTAATTCCAAATTGAATTAAAGCACAACCGAGTGATCCAAGAGGATCCAAGAATGCTCGCAGCGGTCTAGGAAGATCTGTAACGTCCACAAAGGTCCAAAAAGGTTCATAAATTCTCAAAAAAAAAAAATCTCAAATGATCTCTAAAGAACCATCAATGCTTAGAGCTCGATGATAACATTCCAATGGTGTAAAAATCAACTCAAACGGAGTTCATATGCAAAATATATGTTTGGTCAAATTTCAAGTCAACCAGGGAAAAGGTCAAAGTCAAAGGGGTCAAGGTGACATGTACCACCACTACAAGGGTGACATGTGGCACAATCATACAATTTTATGGTGATGACGTGGCCACACCCCAAGGTGCCATGTGGCAGCCTCCCATTGGCTATTATGGTTAAGGTTATGTAAAATTATGTTGGGAGTCTGGAGGATCGAACCCGTAACCTCCCAAATCCTTACCAAATCCTATGCTACCATCGTGCCACCACATTAGTTCTTTCCCATATATTTTGCAAGTTATATTTAACCTTGTAAAAAAAATTATCCAAGGGCCTAAGCCCTCGACCCATACCTTATCATATGATGACATACAATGTAATATAACCATGGGTCATAACTCGCGGGGGTATTCCATATATATTATATGGTTATAACTATATAACCATATAAAAAATGAAAACCATGCCATAAATATGGCAAGGTTGATGGGATTTGATCCTGTGACCTGTGAAAAAAATGCGTTGACACTTGACCAATTCCACTATGGATGCATGTTTGTTAGGAACCTACCTAATAATACATTTATCAATTTCCTATTATTCTGGAGGGAATTTAAGGGTCCACTCCTTATTTAATGGGTGCAGGGACTAAGGATGGGACACACGCATTAATATGTAGAGTATGGTCTTGAAGTTTGTTCCAAGGGAAATAGGGCTTTGAGGTTACATCATAAAGCATGTCAAGAGGTCCCTTGATGGAATTTTAAGAACTTTATATTCATTTTTCATGATTTTTCATAAGGAATCCAATGGTGCACTCTGTTTTTGGGTTTGAGGAACACAAAAAAAAGGTCATTGTAAAACACAAGCATTTAAGCATTAATAAAGAGGTCTCTATTGGGAGCAGACCCGAAGACATAGCCCAAATTGAGTGAACTCTATTATCAAACTTGTGTATGTGATATTATCATTGTTGTTCATTTTGTGCTTAGTTATTTCTAAGTATTTTATCATAAAAGTGTATTTGGTTAGATAAGTATTCCACATGTAAATTGCAAACAGTGAAGCAATTATTATTATTTCGAAGATCAGGTATATGTTTATATGTATTTAAAAACTAATCAACATCTATGGATTTTTCAGATCAAGTTGGTATCAGAACATGTTTGATAAGTGTTTTCAAGTGAATGCTTACAAGAGCTAAACTCAAACTTGTTAAAGGAAATACTGCAAGTTATAATTTTGAGATTGAAAGAAGACTTTGTAAGAATAAGATGGCTTCCAAAGAAAAGAAAGGAGAATATCCTCCCATGAGTTCAGAAGAAATGATGGATACACTTTGTCTATGAGAGAGATAATAGATGATTTGCAATGAGGAATTCAAAAGCCCATAAGTGGAGAATCTTTGGTAAAAGGAGAAGGAGGAGGATAAGGTGGTGGAACCTCAGAGCCCCCTTCACCATCCTCATCATCGTCTTCTTCTGAGGCAAGTGAACATTCTTCTCATCAAAATAAGTCTTGTAAGAAGTTTGATCATAATCTTCCATTATTGAAATTGGATGTCAAGTTTGAATTGATGACCTATGATGGAGAATTGAATGTCAAGAAATTGGACAAATGGATCAAACAAATAAAGGTATATTGCATAGTTCAAAAGATTGTGGATACATTTAGTTTCTCTTCGAATAAGTGGCACAACATTAATATGGTGGGAGCGTAAGATGCAAGTTGATATTTTTCAATAGGTAATGTAATATCTACCTGAGATAAGTTTACTACAGCTATAAGAAAATAATTCTATCCACTGGATTATACACAAATGAAAATAATAGAGTGGCAACATACAAGGAAGGGTAAAGGACAAAATATTCAAGCATATACATAGAAATTAAAAAATAAGACATTGTCCTTAGGTATTTCGTTGTATACCTATGAAACTCTTATAAAGTATATTGGTGGCATGCACTCATATCTTCTCCACACTACTTTGATGTTTAACCCTACTAACATTGATAAAGTATCAGTGCAAGCTACACATCTAGAGGCTAGTAAGGGTAAGCATGCGCTTGAAGATAAGAATCCATACAAGTTTGAAAAGAAACCGAAAGGTAAATGGAAGAATAAGAAATCATTTTCATTAAATAAAGATGAGGGAAGACCTACATGTTCCCACTGTAAGAAGAAGGGACATGAAGAATCATAGTGTTGGAAATTGCATCCAGAATTATGACCAATGAAGTTTAAGGATAAATGGAAGAAGAAGATTGTTGCATTATCTCATCAGTATCTAGGGTTAGATTATGGGGATGAATCTAATATCATGGAAATAGAAAGAAAAGGTATATCAACTATCAATCTGATTCTTTAGTTCAATCCACCAAATTGGAAAGTGATGTTGATCAAAAGAAAATAAATGAGCTTTTTCATGTAAAAGTTATAGTCAAGCATAAAAATTAGATACTTTACTTGACAATGGATCTCGAGTTAAATTAATATCTGAAGAAATTGTTAAGAAGTTGTGTTTGAAGACGAGACCTCATAAAAGGCCTTATCCCTTAGGATGGGTGTGTGAAGATGCTAAGTTGCAGGTGACGAAACAATGTAAGATCATATTTGCAATTACAATTAAGTTCTTTGACAAAGTTGAGTTAGATGTTGTGCCTCTTGAAATTTGTGGCATTGTCTTGGGTAGTCCATATCTATTTGATAGGAAGGATATATTATATCGCAAATAGAATAAATATCATATTTTCAAGAATGGTCTTGAGTTTAATGTCAAATCTCATCGTATCAAAACTAATGTTTCTTTAGTGAGCACAGGACAGATGAAGAGACTCGTGAGTGAAAGTAAATATTTTATTCTCATGATAGTTAAACAAAAAGAAGAAGATATAACAGATGCTTTATCAGGTTTTGATCTAGATCATAAACATGAGATGGTCAAAATCGTATCTAACTGTGATGAGTTATTTCAGGAACTTACAAGGTTGTGTCCTAAGACGGAGGTTGAAAATGAAATATATTTGTAGTAGGATGCTCCTCTTCTGAATATTGGAATGTATAGGTCATTAGTGATTGATAATGCATAAATTAAGAATCAGGTTAAGGAGTTGCTTGACAAAGGAATCATCATACCAAGTTCCTCTCCATGTGGTTCTCCTTTTGTGGAGGATGTGTATTTACTTTTGAGCTCCGAACAAGATTATGGTAAAAAACCATTACCTCTTCCTACAATTGATGAATTATTGGATGAATTAAAGAATGTTGTTTATTTCACTAAGTTGTAATTGAGAAGTGCTTACCATCGGATTACAATTGCAGAAGGTGACATATGGAAAATTTCTTTCAAGACCAAACAAGGATTGTTCAAATGGTTGGTTATGCCATTTGGGTTATCCAATACACCAACAACATTTACGATGGTAACGCATGATGTGTTCAGAACTCACATAGATGATTTTGTTATCTCCTATTTAGATGATATATTGATATTTAGTCAAATATGGGAAGCTCATATGATGCATGTCAAAAACGTCTTTGAACTCTTAAAGAAGGAGAAAATTAATCACAGTTTTCATGCATGCAGTCTACATTAATGATTGTCCTTTGCATCATTTTTTGTGCCCTGGTATGACTTGTCGTGCACCTTGGTCTCCCCCTCGTGCATTGGCGAAAGCACTTTTTAAATAAAAAAGGGGGTGGACTTAAAAACTTGTTCGTTTGACCCAATAGTTGGTAGATGTGTATTAAGGGCGAGTTGTTGGGGGAGTTCCTGAGGTCAAGCCTGCGAGCCTCCTCCCTTTGGCTTATTTTTTTAACCATAATACATTTGTTGGGATACTCTACTAAGTTTAGCAATCCCGCTAGTGGATTGTTCATTGTTGATGAGATATCGCGAAATACGTCTAATTTTGGAAGATTGGGGGTTGGTGCGATCCAACCCCTTTTTTTTTATTTTTCGATTTCTGGTAGTTGGCCCTCATTAGGAAGTTTCCCGCTACCACGTGTCGACCACCCATTGACCCATGTAATCCACTTGCACAGTCATCTTTCCACGTCACCTACCTACCATGTCATCCTGCCACGTATTGTATGGATTCCACATTTCTTCCATGTCACATACGGCCTACCACGTGGTTGTATGGAATACCATGTGGCACTTCTTCATTGGTCCACATGTCGACCTGAAAATGTCGAAAATGAGTGACATGTTGCAGCCTCTAGTGCTACCACATCATCATGACACATGTCACCCTCTGTGTGTGACACTTAATATGTACGGACACTGACATCATCCATACTAATGGTGATGTCAATAGTACGGATGCTGACTCATCCCTATTGACTGGGCTAGGTTGACCAAAACTTTGACAGTGAATATCTTTCGATTTGTAACTCCATTTGACGAGCCATTTACGTCATTGGAAAGCATGTGATGCACTCTTTGCGATGATGCCAATTTCACTAGTTTTGAGGACTCTGAATTTTTTCCATTTCTCTGTCTACTGAGGCCATTCTGATCTTTCCGAGGTGATTCTATGAATTCTGATTTATCCTTAGTATTCTCTAGATCCTTTATGGATCATGACTTCCCACTGAGAGATTTTTGGACAACCAAAATCTTTCATCAATAAATAAATAAGTGAGGGAAGAGTTCCCTCACCTTTTCTTTCTCAATCCACTTTGCCTTTCTTGGATGTGTGCCCTTTAATCCCACTCAAAGATAATCAACATCACCCCTGTGTGAAGTCCTCGTCCTCCTGTCCAGGATGATATATTCCTTTCAACTCGTCCTATTACTCAGGAGAAAAATCATCAACTGAAGGTATTGAAACTTCCTCACCCTGATCCATGATCATGGGAGGCTCAAAATGTTTCAATTTTTCCACATTTACAACTGAGTAGATCTGCATATAAGGTGGAATATCAAGATGAAAAGCATTGGTACCTATTTTCTACAAAATAGTGAAGGGTCCATATCGAATGGGCTTGAGTTTTTTTCCTTCACCCTCCAACTGCTCCTTGTTGATGTGAAGCCATACCTAGTCTCCAACCTGGAACTGATGATCAACATTGTGTTTTCCATGCCGAGATTTATATTGTGCTTGAATTTTCTCCAATTGTTATTTAATTGCTTAGTGTACCTACAAGATCCTTTGAATGAACTTGCGAGCCATGTATTCATTTCTTTATTCATTGGAATCAACATCTTTCCCATACATCAATTCCAAAGGGACCTTAGGAAAATACCCAAAACATGTCTCAAATGGAGAAAACTGAGTGGAGGAATGTAAGGCTCAATTGTAAGCATGTTGTACATAGGGTATCTGTTCATCCCATAACTTGGGATGCTTGTTGCATCAGCCTCAAAGCAAAAGTACCATTGTTTAGTTAACAAGCTCTGTTTGTTCATCAGCCTGTGGGTGGAAATCAATGCTCCTCTTCAACTTGGTGTCCATCATTCTCCACAATATTGTCCAAAACTCCCCAAGGAATTGAGTATCTCGATCCAAGATAATGGATGTGGGTAACCCAAAGTGAACCCAAACATACTGAAAGAAGAGATTAATAGTATGCTCAGCAGTGATCTTATTTTTACATGGCATCAAGATACACATCTTGTTAAAGCTATCCACTACAACATACAAATAGTTATGACCCCTTTTCGACATTGGTAAACCCCCTACAAAATCCATGGAGATACTTTCCCATGGATGGGATGGAATAGGAAGTGGTGATTATAGCCTCAATTTTCTATTAGTGGGCTTACAAGTAGAACACATCACACACCCCTTTACATGTTTAGTTACAATTGCTTTCATCTGAGGCCAGTAACATAATCTTTGCAGATGAGCCACAGTTTTTCCTACCCCAAAATTCCCAGACACAAGAGAAGTGTGAGCTTCTCATATTACATTGACTCTTTCACTTATAGGAATACATAACTTTCCAAGATGGTAGAGTAGTTTTCCCTGCAGATAATAGTTCTCTACCTGTGCAACATGAGTCAGCTTCCCAATTACTTCTTTAAAATATTCATCAACGACATATTTTTCCACATAGCTATCAGGCGATAAAGAATAATTATTCAAAATAATAGAAGCATCAATAGGAGGTATAGAAAGCATATCCTCTACCTTGTTACTTGTACCCTTTTTGTATTTGATTACCAAATCAAATTGTTGAAGAAAACCCATCCACCTATAATGTAGAGATTGTTGCAGTTTGGTTTGTTCTTGGAGATACTGTAAGGGATGATGATCTATATGTATGATTGTTTCCTTCGCTAACAAGTAGTGCTTCCATTTCTTTACTTTTTGAACTAATGCATACAAATCTTTATCATATGTAGGATAGTTAACAACAACTTGGTTAAAAGTTTCATATTGGTAACAGATAGGCTTACAATATTGCATCAATACTGGACCCATGGCATATCTGCTAGCATTTGTCTCGATCTTGAAAGTTTGTTGAATATTTGGCAGTGCTAATACTAGCGCGGTATTGATCTTTTCCTTCAAAGTGTCGAAAGTGTTTTGTTGATTTCCTCCCCAATAAAAAGTGTTCTCCACACTAGTTAAGGCATGCAAAGGAGATGCAATAAAAGATAAGTTTGAAATGAATCTCCTGTGGTAATGGACTGCACCTAAGAAGCTTCGCATCTCATTACATTTTTGGGCTCAGGACAATTTAAAATTACATCAATCTTGGAAGGATCAATTTTCAATTGTCCTCCTCCTACAATATGACCTAAGTACACAAGTGTAGTCTTACCAAATTCACATTTGGATAATTTAACATACAATTTTTCCCTTTGCAAAGTATCCAATACTTTCTTTACATGCCTTACATGTTCATCCCAAGTCCCACTAAATATAATAATGCCATCTAAATATACAATCACAAAATTGTCTAGAAATGTCTTGAATACATCATTCATCATATGCATGAAGGTTTCCAGAGCATTACAAATACCAAACGACATAACTAACCACTCAAAAAATTTGTTGGACACATCGACCACACTGAGAGGGGGGTTGAATCAGTGTAGGTCTCTTTTTCAAACTTCCCTTCACAAAACTTATTATCTAGAAATCACCAATTACTCCACACTCATTACTTTCATTTATAATCATATGTATGTGAAAATATATCAGCAACATATAACAACAACATATATCATTAATAAGTCATCACCACAAGGAACACAAAGAACACAAGATGTATGTACAATTTTCATTTTATTATGGACTGCAATCCTTGGGTTATCAACAACAATTGAATTGAGTTACAACTCCACAAGAGCACCATCTTTACAATGCAAGACTCATCTTACATAACTTAGCACCAACTAAGAAGAGGAATCAATCCTCAATAGATACCAATATGTCAATAGGTACGTGACCTGTCAGTAGTGCAACACGCGTATGTACTAGAACCTACGTATGCCTTAGGGTTTTCTCTCTATGAAAAACTCAGATCCTTTGCAGCCTTCAGTCACATCTACTTTCGTCTTTCATTGTCCCATCTAAACCGTAAACAATCACAACACATCTATTCTCTCCCAAATCTTACTCATGTTCCTAAACCATACAATATGAATGCTACTTAGTCATGTATAAGTAACTAATATACTATGGTAATCATATCAGTAATAAATCATAAGAGTGCTTCCCACTCTATTAATAAACCAACATAACCATATCATAACACCCATACCAAGAATTCCTTAAGCATTCACCATACAATAAGGAAGAATATCCATCAAGAAAACTATGTAACCATACTAGAGTTTCTATGGAAGATCTGAGCCCATGGAATGCAGATATGGAACTTGCTTTAGACTTCAAGAAATTGGCATCAACTCACACTCAAGTATCCATGAATTCATCCTATTGTACGTGCTCTTCCTTCCTTCAACCCCTTTCTATGCTCTTCAAGATATGCTCAAGAGATGATTTTCACAAGAGACCTTTGCTTCTTATTTATACTCTCCAAGTAGCTTCCTTAGAAGCATATTCTAGGCCACTTTGTCCACAGCCACTTTGTCCACATAGTCAGCTATTTCCAACTTTGCCCAATTTTCCACTTGTCCATGTATCCAATAGCCACTTTACCACTTAACCCATTTTCCTCATTTTAGGGTTAACCTTCTTATAACCACTTTCCATAATTATAAAATTCTCCATTTACTTTATTATTTAAATAACCTCCTTGACTTTGTCACTTCACTTTATTATTTAAATAATCCTCTTTGATTTTGTCACTTCACTTTAATATTTAAATAATCCTCTTTGACTTTGTCACTTTATTATTTAAACAATCCCCCTTGCCTTTGTCACTTCAATTTATTATTTAAATATTACTCTTTGATTTTGTCACTTCACTTTATTATTTAAATAATCCTCTTTGACTTTGTCACTTCACTTTTTTATTTAAATAATCATCTTTGATTTTGTCACTTCACTTTAATATTTAAATAATCCTCTTTGACTTTGTCACTTTATCATTTAAATAATGCTCCTTGACTTTGTCACTTCACTTTATTATTTACATAATCCTCTTTGACTTTGTTACTTCAATTTATTATTTAAATAATCTCTTCTTTCCAAGCACTTTGACTTCTTTGACCTTTTGGGGCTTCAAGCCAACATATGAGGGTCCTTCATCTTCATAAGACCATAAATCTCAAATCGTGAGGAGTTATGTGATGTTCCACATACCACCGAAAATGGCTTGACAAGCACTATCCATCTAGGATAGTTTCACTGAAAAATTCATTGATCTTCATCTCATTATTCCAAAATTAATAATGGGTTCTCTAACCATACTACTAGGATAACTCAACCGCAAAGCATCTTCCTGTGAGGGATTTCACCATAGGGGGACCAATTTGGAGTTCACCGCAAAGCGTCTTCCCGTGAGGGCTTTCACCATAAGGGGACCACTTTGGAGTTCACCGCAAAGCATCTTCTCATGAGGGATTTCACCGTAAGGGGACCACTTTGGAGTTCATCCATTTGTACAACCATGACCTTTGGAGTTCACCAAAAATCATCTTCTCGTGAGGGATTTCACCATAAGGGGACCACTTTGGATTTCATCCATTTGTACAACCATGAAAAGACAATAATGAGTCATCTTTACATAAATCCAACTACAATTCATTGATCCATATTCATCTATGCATGCAACTATGACTCCTCTTGACATCAATGCATTGACATCAAGGTCAATACATGATCCATCAATCACTACATCAATATACTATGACAAGACATTGTTCCTTTGACATCAATCCGTTGGCATCAATGACAACATGATCCAACAATCTCCCCCTTTGGCATTGATGACAATACCAACATTGATTTCAACACCAATCATTGATGGAAACATGTAGACAAGACATTGCTCTACATCAATAGGCATCTCAATCACATCAATGTGAATATGTTTTCCCCTTTGACATCAATGGAAAAGGGTCATTCTCCCCTTGGGGATGATCCCCCTACCTGAACTCTCCTTGGGGATTCTCTCCCTATATGAATGCCTTTGATCTTCCTCTGAATAATCCCTCCCTTTTGAAAAAGGGATATCACTCTGATGTAATGCTAAAGATATATAGATCATGCTCTCCCTATGACCATTGATCCCCCTAGAACTATGCCTCTATGATCTTTCTCCAAGTATAGGTCTCTTTTTCAAGTATTCATCTTTTCATCTGATAAATCTCGCCTCCTAGAATCATGGGAAGAATAATGATTGGCCCTATGGGTATGTATCCCTCTATCTTTTCTGAAATATGAAAAATATGCTACCATTACAATATGCTTCTGATGTAAATGCTACTGATCAACCAGAACATAGATCAACTTCTCTTTCTATGACGATCCTTGGACCTGTCCATGCATCTAAGATAGTCTTTCAACACTCAACCATATATCACCACCATACATACAACAATTATGTATGCCAACATGTAATCATGAAAACCTGCAACAAACATTTCAGACCCTGCAACAGAGAGTTATACCATCATACCATGATGCAACACATATGCATTGCCCTTTTCCCAAGGATTTTTACCACACATACGCGACCTGCTTCATAGAAAACTCCCCTATGTACGTGACCTATTCATAGGTCAGCTTGCGTATGTACACAAATGTTACCATTGTAACCTGAGTATGCTTTTGAAGATGACAAACTTGAGCTTCCCTTAAGGCTTTCATTCTATTCTGACTGTTTAGTTTTCTTCACCAACTTTTGAAGATGTCCCAGCTTTTCAGAACATGAGCTCTGAGATTCCATATTTTCAAAAATGTCTTCCTTCCTAACTTCATGCCTTCTTCTAGTCATGCTATATGGAGTCCTCATCATGGAATTTCTTCTTGTGTTCCAATGATCCTGGGATTTGTGGCTAAATCCACTACAACTGTAGCATCTCATGGTGTTACAATGAGCATCAATATGTCCTACTTGATTGCATCTCCAACACCTTAGGGTGTTATGAAATCTTACACTATATTTCCTTGCATAATATCTACATTCCAAAGCTTTGTGACCATATTCATTACATGAGTAACATTGACCATGAAAAACATTTTCATACCTTTGCTTTGGTGTCCATCTTGAAGGTGTCGCTCTTCTTTGAGGTGTAAATATGGCTTCTTCATGTCTTCCTTGCTTTGTTCTTTTGAGACTTTCCTTTCCTTGTGTAGATGGTTGACTTGCGACATTATTTTCATCTTTTGGGAGTGAGGGACTTACCTCATGCTTCTTTGAGGTGCTTTCTTCAGCATGTGTATCTTCTTTGTTGTATCCAAGACTTGTTTTATCATTTGGTGATCTTTGACTATACAAGATCTCATTCAAGATTGTTGATCTATTAAAGAACTTGTTTTACTTCTCTACTTTCTTTCTAAAGTCAACAACTTCAACTTCCAACTTATGACATGACTCTTCATTTTCATTTACTTGATTCTTTAGTAATTCCTCTACCCTTTTGGCTTCTTCAATTTGGGTCTTGAGATGGACATTATATTCAAGACTTTTGAGAATCTCATAATCTACCTTCTTGTGTTCTTCTATTTCATTCTTTAGTCTTTTGATCTCTTCTTCTTTTTCTTCTAATTGAGTCTTTTTACTTTCTTCTTGATTCTTGAGCATTTCCTTTAACTTCAAGATATGCCTTTGATTCCTTTTAAGAAACCTTTTAGTGTTCTCATAAAGATAGCTATATTCTATGTAACAATGGTCATAGTTGTATTCAAATAGACCCCATTCAAATTTCCTTTTAAGCTCAGATAATTCTTCTTCTACTTCCTCCATGGGATAACTATCATCTAATCTACACATACTATCTATAGATTTGTGTCTTCACTTGTAGAGAAATGTTCAACATCATCACATTTTGAAATATTGCAATCAGGGGATTTGGAAGATTCTTTACCTTCATTGATCTTGATGGAGTTGTCTTCAAGGTCTTCCTTTTTTCCAACATCATCACATTTAGAATCATTGCAATTTTAGG
>JASDQU010504730.1:3297-15768 GCA_032191745.1 Picea mariana | reverse complement strand
TTTCTCCTAGACCTCTCATGGTATTAACAACTTCATCAATACGAAGAAAGTAGGTAGCTATATCTTCAGATTCTTCCATTTTCAGGCTTTCAAATTGACTTCTATATGATTGTAGCTTAGCACTCTTTACCTTAGTGTCTCTTTCATAAACATTTTTCAATTTATCTCATATTTCTTTTGTTGATGCACAATGCATAACTTTAACAAATTCTGACCCTGCTAGACCTCCTAGTATTGCATACATAGCTTTGGAATTACTCTCATAGATTCTCTTACTTGTAGCATCTATTGGAATGGTTGTTGGGACTTTATATTCATTTAGTACAGCCTGCCAGATATCTACTCCTTGAGTTTGTAAAAACAACTTCATCCTGATACTCCAAAAAGCATAATTATGACCATCAAACAAAGCCAATCCATGTTTTGTAAATTCTGACTTCTTATCCATTATGAATGATCAAAAACTTCCAATGGTTAAATTGATATCTTGAAGTAATCGGCTCTGATACCAATTGTTGAACACTAAGAGAGGGGGGTGAATCAGTTATATAAAATTTCTTTCATTTTATAAGAAGATTACTTATTAATCAATAAATCATGCCTTTAACATTTAACTTGCAGTAATACATTTAACCAAAAAATATACAATCACATAAATGAAATAGTGACATAGTGATTTTTCATGAGGAAACACAAAAGGGAAAAACCTCTTCTTCTTATGAATGAAAGGCAAGCTCCAACTCCTCTTTACATTCTTATTTTATCTCAGCTACAACTCAAATGAGGCTGCTACCTTTGTTTCTTTAACACCTACTAAATGGAAGCTACAACTCCCAGATGTACAAGCACCAACTTGTACATGAGACTTTACAGTCTCCCCTTGCTCCTCCCTACCACTGTGAAATCATTCTTTGTCACTAAGAACTTGCAAACCAACTCTTTATCTTCTCTGTCAAAGATTAAGCATTCAAATCCTCTCTGCACAATTCATTCTTGATCAGACCACTTAGATTTATCAATCTGTGTATGTGTCTTCCCTTCTCTGTCTTTTCTCTTCCTCAAATTTTACAGAGCCATATATCTCCCATAATCCTCTCTTTTTATTTTCTTGCAACATTCACTTTATATATCTTCCTGTATCATCAGCGCGTACAATCGAATCCTCAGGCTTCAAAGAACCAGATACAATAACTGAATAACTTCTTTATAGTAATTCTTATTGGCCAAGGCATCAAGATGAACAATATCCACATGATCAGTTTAAACATTTAACCAACAACGTTCGATGAACATACATCTGTTTTAATTTTTCAGCATGGAATAACTCTTGAGCACTTTGGCAAGCCACTTTTGATAACCCATATGCCCATTGACCGTGACCAGAAGTTAATCGAAATGCATTTCACAGTTCGGCATTTCAACAATCTTGTGTCGAAGAGTCTTGACACTACAAGTTGTGAATCCTGAAATAGAGCTTAGCTTCGTGCTAGCTCCTACCTCTCACGTGACCATCGACTGTAACCACTGCCTACACCAAAAAGGTATTTCATCATTTTGCATTTTGCAACTTTGGGAATATTGTGATGAAGAGTCTCGACTCTTGACTCCTCAACTCTCGGTCTGTGAAACTTCAAAATGATCTGACGGTTCAACATTTTGGCGTTTTCGCATTTCAGCATTTTGACATTCCATGTTTGAGCGTTTTAGCCTTATATGTTTCGGCATTTTGTATTTTTTCATTTCGGCATTTTGCAAGTTGGAATGATATCGCATTTATTTCCTTTGACTTATGATTTCTCGATATCCATTTTTATTCGATCGATGGTCCCATGGCCTTTCATATTTTAGCCTTTCATATTTCGGCATTTCTGATTTTTGCATTTCAGCATTTCACGATTTCATGTATTGTGATGTCGAAGTTTGGATCTCCTCCTTTCTTTCAACTTGCAGCCTACGAATTCCCGAATTCTGAAGGAACTCTCAGCGAACCACCATGCAGCTTCAAGTTTGACATTAATGAAAAAACATGTGCAACAACTTGTGCAAATTGACCAACAACAACTTCATATTTCTTTAATCTTTCTAGGGGGATGAGATATGGTTGTCCTCTTTCACAATATCTATTTCTCTCGATGGATGAAGGGATGAACAAGGCTTTGGATGATGCAAAATGAAAACTTATGGTAAGAGCGATAAAGGTTGGAAGGAAGGATCATATATCACATTTATTATTTGTATATGACATCCTTTTATTTTTCTTTGGATCAGAGAGAGAACTAGAGGTATTCAAATGATATCCTCCTTCTATATAAATAGGACAAAGGGATGGAATTTAATATTAACATGTCTGCAAAATATATAAATCATGTTGAGGATGAAGTATTCATAGTTGTTGGAAGGCTTATACCTTTCCAAAATCTTGATGTTAGTGCTAGAATAAAATACTCAAGATTTATGTTGAAACCGAACAAATACACAAAACATGATTAGAACTGGATTACTAGAAATGTGGACAAGAAAGTTTCCTTATTGTGTAACAAATAGTTGTCCAGAGGAGGATGGTTGCTACTATTTAAATATGTATTGGAATCCATTCTAGTGTACATGATCACTTTGGCCCACATCCCAAAAGGTACTCTGGAAAAGATAAGGAGATTTTTCTTTAACTTTCTATGTCAGGGAAATAATGAGTACAAGGTGTTGGATATGGTGTTATGGTGTTGTCATTGATATTCAAATGGGGTCAATTTGGTCATCATATCAATGGTTAATTGTCACTGAGACATAATGTTGGATATTATGTGTCTTTGATGTCAAAAATAGGTCAATATTGTGGTCATCATCATCAAAATTGTGCATATGATATTGTCAAAACTCATGCATTATGTAAAAAATGATTACCCATGAATGTTAAATTTGTCCCATATAAATGCAAAAGGGAAGATCAAAATATGCTTCTCAATAAAATGAATAAACAGTCCCAACCTTACCACACCTCATCTACAGCCGCATAAATAATCTTAATTAGACTCATGAATCCTTGCATCTAATAGGTTTTGTACACCTCCTATGGTTGGACAATAATGGCCCTACTGCAGATTAATTAAAGCCATTAAAGGGTTCTCTTCCCTCTTTTACTATAAAGATCAAATATATGATCGTCTTTATAGGTCTTAAAGTCACAAGGAGTTTTCACTGTGATCAATTAGATCTAGCCACATGGATCATCCAAATATTAGATTGAAAGTTGGATTGTGAGAACAAAAGTTGCAAGTAGATTAGATGGTTCTAACATAATTTGCATTCAAACTAGCATGGATGATAAATGTCAGGGTCAGACCCGAAGGTGTAACTCAAATCCACTTTATTTCCCATCATGTCCATCATTGATCAGATTAGACGATCCACATTCAATTCACATTTCATAACAATTGACCAGAGTCAACGCATACAAGAACATAAAAATAAGCAAAGACGATCCACACAACTTGATTAAAACACAATTCTTGACGTGATTAAAGCACCAATATAAGGAGTGTGGGTGTTCTCCCTCGCTCAGAGATCAAAGTCATATGGATTTTTTAAACAAGTAAGATGTTAATCGAGATAGCACCTGGTCATAGTATATGATCACTTGGTAATACAAAATTCCATGATGCTTGTCCTTGAAGCACTCAGACACAATGTCAACATATATGAACAAAGGCCCAAACAAAGAGATTCAACAAAATGCTTAATCAAAGAAATTTAGCCAAGTCAAGACAAATAAATCCTAAATTAAGACCTGCAACTATGTTGTAAAGATCAGGATACCCGCCCAATAAGTTAGAATGATTGGATGGTTTGTAATGGTTACTATGCATATTTGATTGAACTGTGACGACCAAACATAATGATGATGAACAACATATCTAAGAAATCATAGGACAATAAGGAAGTTTCAAAGGATAACAAGAGGAAGACATGTGTTCTTAAACAACATCATTGTTATGAAAAGGCACTTAAAGAACCTTATTAATTGAACATTCAGAGTTCAAATTTAGATAAATTCTCAGGGTTAGGGTTTATTTGAGAACAATTACAACAAATAGTAAACATATTTCAGTACCTAGCCATACCATTGTTTCTACAATACCTTTTGGCACAGGAAACTATAAATGTTGAACAACTTACAAGGGATTTGAAGTCTTTTGAATTGAAGACAAACTTTTAATGGAAAAATGTTAGAATTATTATTAAATTAAATGAAGAGGTGTAGTAGTTCATACAAAGAGACACAATGTTTCAATTTCATACCTGTTGATAAACTATATAAACAAAAAAAAATGGTGAAAGGAAAATTTCTCTGTGATCTAATTCAGAAGATCCAAACGCAAGTAGAGTCCAAGGAAGAACTTTGAAAAATTCACATGAAGTGAGGGTGGAAGGGAGGAGAAAGGGAGGAGAAAGGGAGGATTGGAGTCCTCTACAGGTTGAAGCCTGCAAAAGGGAGTTGTAACTTCCTCAAACTGGTGCTTGAAAAGAGAGGATTGGATTCTTTTACAGGCTGGAGCCTGATCTACAGGGATTTGGTGCTACCTCAAGTTGGTTCTTGAAAATAGGAGATAGGTGTCTCCTTGAGTTGGTGCTCAAAATAAGAGAGATTGGTGTCTCCTACAAATTGTAACTTGTTAATGAAGTATATTTTTTATGATTGTTACATTCAATTTCTCTATTCTGTATATTCTTGTTGATAAATTATTATGGTTAATAATTTTTTATAATCAAATAATTGTTTATTTGTGTAAAAGAAACAATCTTGATTCATCCCTCCCTCAGTATTTAACATCATTTCAACAATTGGTATCAAAGTGTGTTCCTTCACCACAGTCTAATAATTGGAAAACAGATTCTGAAAAATCATAATGGATCAACAAGAAGGAATGTCCTCTAATAGAGCACCAATGTTCAAAGGAGATAATTATGCATTTTGGAGTATAAGGATAGGAAGTTACCTAATGGATCTTGGATGTGATGTTTGGTTATCTATGACAAATGGTTACAAAGCACCACCTATTTCACCTTCATATGTTGTTGAAAAGAAACTCTGCAATGATAATTCAAGGGTTTTTAATGCAATTCTAGGTGGATTAACAAACTCTATATTTGTAAAAGTAATGCATTGTAAATAAACAAAAGAAATTTGGTACAAACTTAAAGTCGTCTATGAAAGGTATTCCAAAGTCAAGAAATAAAAAATTCACACATATAGAGGGAATTTTGAAAGTATGAAGATGAAAGAGGAAGAAAACATTGCAGAATATCTTCAAAGAGTGGATGAAACTGTCAATTCAATCAGAGCTCTGGGAGAATATTTAGAATAAAATTGTTGTCCAAAAAGTGTTGAGATTATTACCAATGATATATGATGCCAAGGTATCTACCTTGGAAGATCGAGACGACCTTAACAAACTTACAATGAATGAACTTCATGGGATTCTTATAGCCTATGAAATGAGAACAGGAAAAGAAAAGCCATCAAAAAGAGAAACAACCTTCAAAGAATCGAAAGAAACAAAGAACCATGAGCATGTACCAAATAAAAATGACTCAGACATATCAGATGAAGAAGAGGATAAATTTATAAGTAAAATCAAGAAAGGGTCTTGGAAATATAAAGGGAAGTTAACCCTGAAATATTTCAACTGTGGTAAAATTGAGTATTTTGCCTCCAAATGTATATTATAGAAAGATTTGCCTCACCTTGTGAAAATTTTCTCAGAAGGCCTTTTCCCATTTTTCTATGCAGACTTGAAGTCCCTTTTTGTAGTTCCTAGAGATAAAAATAATATTTTTCCATATATAAGCACCCTATCAATTATAAAGCATGTGTATACACAGGTTGCACCATTACAACCCACGCACATCGGGTTTTGTGCCCAAATTAAAAATTGGTGTCGGTTTTCCCTGTCATGTCACAAGATCCATGATCCTTGACCTTCCATATACTAGAAACGTTCTGACTAAGCCCTTTAGTTCCATTTGAAGGCTATAAATGGGCCCTATCCAAGAGGTGGGAAAGAGGAGAAGAACTCAACTTTGAGAGAATCATTACTCTAGAGAAATTATTCACTTCATATTGAGTCTGCATCCCTTTATCATTTTAAGTTTGAACACATTGTTCATCCTCCAAGCTCTTGCCTACTTGATTGAGAACCTCATTGTCTCTCTTATATGAGCTTGCCTTTGGTGGAGGATTGAAGTTGTGGGGGCCCAACTGGAAGGGACTTAGTTTCTCATTTCCAAACCATGCCAACATGAAATTTTGTAGTTCATTCACTTATGTTGATTACATTTTAATATAAATACTCTTTTCTCTTCAAATTAATGTCTTTAAAATGTTTGAATTGTTATTCCATGGGCATATTTGTTATGAATATTGATGGATTATGATATTGAATGTACTAACTTTATATACTATCACTATATGCTTGTGTTTCTTAGTTGTTGAGGAAAAGTCGCAGGTATATTTATTTGAGTCAAGTGCTGAACGGTGGACTTCATTGAACATCTAGATGAGGTAGTATATTTATCTTGTCTTGTTAGCATATTTGTTTATATAGCATACTTGATATTAGAGTTGATTTATGTAGTCATTTCCATCTGTTGTGGTTTACCCCATTCCATAGAGTGATTTTCCTCGTAACAATGTCCCTATACCAAACAGGAGGATAGTGATGATGAAGAAACTCACAACCATAAAGAACATAAAGGAAAAACTAGAAACAAGAAGAAATTCTACAAGAAAAAGAAAAACTTTTAATCCAAAGAAGGCAATAGTCCATATGACATGAGTGAAGATGACGAGAAAAAGCTTGTATTTATGGGCATAAAAACTCAAAATAATGCTTCATATGATAATGAAGGAAACTTTGAAGTTGAAGGAGAGGTAGACCTTGAATAAGAACTTATTAGTGTTGTCGAAGAGCTAAGAAAATATAAAAGGAAAGAAAAAACATTAAGAGAACAATTATTAAAATAGGAAGAAAAAGAAAAATCAAGAGAAAAGGAAGTTTCAAAAACCATCAAGGAATCAGAACAAATCATCAATGAATTGAATAGGTCATAAGTAAACAACTATAAGAAAAACAACAAGACTATGAAAATCTAGAGGCTAAAATTGTTTTTCTAAAAATGGAACTTGAGAAAGGAAACAACCACTCAAGATTTGAAAACAGTTCAAAAATATTGGATATTATTCTTAACAGTCAAAGATGATCTAGAAACAAATTAGGACTGGGTTATGATAAAAAAAACTTGAACAAATGATCTAACTCTACATCTCAGGAAACTGATAAAAATCCAAAAAGTTATTCAACTTCCCTTCATAGATTTGTAATCCAAAAAGGATCTAGAGAAGACTAAGGATAACTCAGAATTCACAGAAGCACCTCAAGAAGCTCAGAATGGCCTCAGTAGATAGAGAAAGGGAAAAATTTCAAAGTCCTAAAAACTCAGTGAATTTGGCATCATCATGAAGAGTGTGTCGCAAGCTCCCCATCAACATAAAAGACTCGTCAAACACAGTTACAAATCGAAAGATATTCACTGTCAAAGTTTTGGTCAAACTAGCCCAGTCAATAGAGATGAGTCAACATCCGTACTGTTGATGTCTTCATCAGTACGAATGACATCAACGTATGTACAGAGTATATGGCACATGCAGAGGGTGACACGTGTCATGATGACGTTAGCATGATGTCAACATGATGACATGGCAGCACTAGAGGATGCCATGTGTCACTCATTTTTGGCATTTTCAGGTCGACATGTGGAATAATGAGGAAGTGCCATGTGGCAGTTCGTACAACCACATGGAAAACCATATGGGACGTGGTAGGCACGTGGCATCTATACAATATGTGGTAGGGTGACATGGCAAGCATGTGACATCGATAGGCATGTGACGTGGTAGGATGATTGTGCAAGTGGATGATGTGGACCAATGGGTGGCCACCACATGGTCCAGTCATGGGATGCCATGTTGCAATAGGAAAATTCCCAATGAGGTCTTAGCTACTGGAAATCAAAATTAAAAAGGGTTTGGTTGGCGCTAGCCCCCAATCCTCCAAAGTTAGACATACTCTTCCATATATGGTCAACAACAAATAATCCATTAGCGGGATCACTATACTTAGTGGAGTATCCCAACAAATGTATTATAGTTAAAACAATAATCCAAAAGGAGGAGGCCCGCGGGCTTGACCCTGGGACCTCCCCCAACAAATCACCCTTAATACACATCCACTAACCTTTGGGCCAAACAACCAAGTTCGTAAGTCCACCCCCTTTTTAATTTAAAAAGTGGTTTCGCCAATGCACGGGGGGGAGACCAGGGTGCATGCCAGGATATACTAGGGAATGAAAAATGTTTCAAAGGATATTCATTAATGAATACTGTAGGCATGAAAATCGAGACAAATTTTCTCAAGGGCTTGAAAGTGCCAGACTCAAATCGAGGTGTGGAGACATTAATTTTTGGGTAATTTGACACCACAAATTCAATGTTGTTGTTTTTATTTTTGATATGAGCAAAGCTTATGCATATTAACTCCATAACGAGGTATACTTATGTATTTTTCCAAATTCTTTTGATGAGTTACTAAAATGGCCTACCCATTTGAGAGTAGGACCGGGAGACGTAGTCCACCAAGGATGAACTCCGTTATCAAGTTTTTGTGTGAAAATATGATTCATATGTATCTTCATTATTGATTCAAGTGGATATCGGTGGCCACCCACCTTTTCCAACTGGCTCAAAACAATTTTTTGGCAATTTTGGTATTTACTATTTTTAGTAGTTTTTAACTTCTAGGGCCATTTTGAGAGTCTAAATGAAGTTTATTCAGGTTATAGGTTCTCAATGATAGTTGAAGGCCCTTATTAAGCCCCAAAAATTAATCTCCTCAATTATACCTTTCCAATGAGCTATCATGCACCCCAAACAGAGATCGTATGGCAAAGTTACGCCCCTGGGAAGTTGATACACCAAACTACCCAAAACGGGGTCCACAAAATTGTTGGATTTTCATATTCTGGGGTTAGGGTTTTGGATTTTCTTTATGATATCAATGCCTTTGAAGCCTTATTGTAAAATCATCTTCTTGAGAATGAGCGCATCCATCACATCTCTTGTCAAAGATAAGCCACCACCCTTCTAGCGAGTCTTTCACTCTGTATTTTTACAATCTTTGTACATTTTTGCTCATTAATAAAAAAATGTGTATTATTGTATATTTGTGTTTATGGTTGAATCTATGATACATTTATTTTATATTATTGGATATCCATGATATCTTTGTACATCTCTTTATTATATCTCTGCTCTCATTTCGTGCCGAAAATAATCCGGATCAATTATTGAGTTATTGCTTCTTTATGGTGCACTTCAATTTATGCTCATTTAATACAATTCTTTAACAAATCACATCGATGAAAAGATCCTGGATCATGTTGGTATCATATTAGTCATATTCGACTTGAATTGTTGAGTGTGAATGCTTACTAGGGCAAAGCATAAGCATGGTGAAGGAACTCTTAAGAATTTCAATCCTGAAGTTGGCTGTGCATCCTGAAGGAAGAAAATGGCCGAAGAGGACAAGCGTGATGAATAGGAGAAAAAATTCCATATGGTATTTTATCACATGTCATAAATGGTTGAGCGAATGTATGAAGACTACGAGAAGAGGATGAAGAAGAAAGGGAAGAAAAAGGAAGAACAAGCAGATGATAATGCTTCGGTGAATCAAGGGGTTGGAGGAGACCCTCTTGAGCCTCCATATTCACCATCAAGTTATATATCTTCTTCCTTTGATCATTCTCATCATTCTCATCATTATATCCATAAAGATTATTTTAATAAACCATGATTAAAGCTTGATGTAAAATTTTATTTTCCTATGTTTAATGGAGATGCTAATCCTGAAAAGCTAGATAATTGGATCCGACAGGTTGAAGTATATTGTCGTTTTCAAAAGATTGATGAAGAGGAAGTTAAAGGGCGGTTTTCCTCTCTTCGGTTGGAAGGCACCACTCTCGTATGGTGGGAGAGAAAACTTCAGGACAAAAGTAAGGGTGGTAATCTTCTTTCCTCATGGTCAAAATTTAAATCAACAATAAGGAAGCAATTTGGTCCATTGGGTTATTTACATAAAGCAATGATGGAATCATGGAAAACTTTAAGAAAAAGTAAAGGTCAAACTGTACAAAGTTTCACGAAATAATTTAGGAAGAAATCTCTTACATTAAACATTCCTTTAGATTCTTATGAAACTTTAATGAAGTATATTGGCGCACTTCATAGTTATATTCATTATACTTTACTATTTTTTAAGCCCACTAGTCTTGACAAAGTTTTTGTACAAGCCACTTACCTTGAGAATAGAGGAAATCATGTTCAAGAAGATCCCACAAAGAAACCTTCCAATCTCCCACATAAGCAGTTTAAGAAGTTTAAAAGGAAGGACAAAAAGACTGTCATTGTAAAGAGGGAAGAAGGAAATCCATCTTGCACTCATTTCAAGAACTATGGTCAGGATGAAGAACACTGTTGGAAACTACATCCAGAGAAGAGACCAAAACAGTTTGGTTGAAATGGGAAGACAAAGACCGTTTCTATAGTGCAACAAGATCTTGGTTCCAATTTAGGAGATGAAAGAAACACCACAACGGTTGGAGTACAAGGTAAAGATTCCCTTCATGCTAGTTCAAATTCCAATAATGAATCTCATGATGATGAAAGAAAGAGGAACGAATTATTTCACATAAGAGTTTTATCTAAGCACACTAAGAGAGATACATTATTTGATTCGGGTTCCCAAGTAAACTTGATATCTAAATCACTTGTCAAAAAGATGGGTCTTGAAACTAAACCACCTCCAAAGCCTTATCCTCTTGGTTGGGTATGTGATAAAGAAAAACTTAATGTCACCAAGCAGTGTAGGGATAGATTTTCTATTGATGCAAAATTGATTGATGAAGTGGATTTGGATGTTGTATCGCTTGATATATGTGACATAGTGCTCGAGAGTCCTTATATTTATGATAGAAAAACATTTTTCTTTCGTCATGAGAAAAAATATCACCTTACTAAAGGAGGAGCGTAATATATTGTTAGATCCCACAGCATGAGGGTAAACACAACACTTGTTAGTGCAGAACAAATGAAGAGACTCATAAACACTAATAAGAGATATGTATTGATGGTCTTAAGGGAAAAGGATATCAAAACAGCCAACATGTTCTAAGGATGTGATCCTTCTCATAAGAAAGAATTAATTGATATTGTTTCTAAGTATGATGATATTTTCTAGGAACCAGATGGATTACCTCCTAAGAGGGAAATTCAACATGAAATACATCTTCAGCAGGATTCTCCTCTTCCTAATGTAGGCATGTACAGGATGTTAGTTGTAGAGATGACATAGATAAAAAAGAAGCTACAAGGCTTATTGGATCAAGGGATCATCAGGCCCATCTCATCTCCTTGGGGTTCTCCGATCGTGATGGTGATGAAGAAGGATGTCACATGGTGGATGTGTGTCTATTACCAAGCCTTAAATAAAATCACGGTGAAAAATCGATACCCTCTTTCTCATATAAATGATTTACTTGATCAATTAAATAATGTTGTTTATTTCACTAAGTTGGATTTTCACAGTGGATACCATTAGATCAGGGTTTCAGAACATGATGCATGGAAAAATTCCTTTAAAACAAAACAAGGATTGTGTTGTATGATGTTGTCATTGATGCCAAATGATTTATGTCAAAGGAACAATGTCTTGTCATAGTATATTGATGTAGTGATTTATGGATCATGTATTGACCTTGATGTCAATGGATTGATGTCAAGAGAAGGCATAGTCGTATGCATAGATGAATATGGATCAATGATTCGTAGTTGTATCGATGTAAATATGACTCATTATTTCCTTGTCATGGTTGTACAAATGGATGAACTTCAAAGTGGTCCCCTTATGGTGAAAGCCCTCACTGGAAGATGCTTTGTGGTGAACTCCAAAGTTCATGGTTGTACAAATGGATGAACTCCAAAGTGGTCCCCTTATGTCGAAATCCCTCATGGGAAGACGCTTTGCAGTGAACTACAAAATGGTCCCCTTATGGTGAAATCCCTCACGGGAAGACACTTTGCGGTTGAGTTATCCTAGTAGTATGGTTAGAGAACCCAATCTTACTTTTGGAATAATGAGATGAATTTTAGTGAATTTGTCAGTGAAACTATCCTAGATGGATAGTGCTTGTCAAGACATTTCCGGTGGTATGTGGAACGTCACATAACTTCTCACGGTTTGAGAGTTATGGCCTTACGAAGATGAAGGACCCTCATATGTTGGATTGAAGCCCCAAAAGTTCAAAGAAGTGAATGTGCTTGCAAAGAAGAGATTATTTAAATAATAAAGTGAAGTGACA
>JASDQU010504729.1:18040-40807 GCA_032191745.1 Picea mariana | reverse complement strand
ATTTTAATGCTTGTAGATGATTGTGAATGCTCCTAGGCATGGGGGTGATGGTATGTGGATGGATTCCCAATGTTTAATAGTGTATACCCCAAGTTTTAGTTAGAGGTGGGTGTGGGAAACACTGTAGCTTATCCCAATGATCCCAATCATCAATTAAAACACACTATGGGAGACAATACAAATTGGGATTGGTAAGCTATTATTTAACCATTCACAAAGAATGTGCCAATTAATTACCTAATGATCCCATAGGTAGTGTTGTAGGAATTATAAATGCACTCAAGCTTGGTTGTAGCTTGTCGTGCACAACATTCAACAACAATTAATTGAATTAATTCTAACAATAATCAATCTAATGAATATTATTGTTGTAAGTGTACTTAATTTAATGGAAATACATGCATTATTCAAGAACTAGAGTAAGCAATAGAAAATCAAGCACATGATAATGAATTCACACCATAAGACAGATAAGGTTTTACCCTGGAAACCTAAACGAAAAAACTAGCATTAAATTGGATTTGATTCTTGCTCAAGTAAGCATTACAAAAGGTGGGATATGCACTCTCAACAAAGATTATGGTGCATTCTTACTCAATAGAAACATTTTCATATGGCTTTGGCTCATGGACAATCTTGTATGCATGCATGGATAGGCTCAATGGCTCCTTCATCCTCTAATCTTCAATAGATGGTGTCTTCTAGCCCCCTTCTTCTTCTACTATTTTTCTTCCCCACGAGCTTCAATTATCCCTTAGTTTGTTGGCTCTTTCCATCAAATCAAAATTCTCTTTAATAGAACTGCCCCAAAAGGCCAACCATCAAGGCGATTCATTTCACCTTCTTGAGGCTTTTAGCCTTTTGTCTTTGAAGAGAAACGAGGTCCTATGAGGCTGCCAAAACGAGTCTATCTTTGACCAGATTTTTGGCTCTAAGTTTAAACTTCGTGACTGTCCTTTGTTGTTGTTTTAGAACAACAAATAGTCAAGTATTTTCTGCTCACAATTTTGATGGTTAAGTGTCCTTTTGAGGTGCCCTTGCAAGTGTTTTATTATCCCAATGTTAGCAGATGCAATATACTCAAAACAAATAACACTACCTCTAGATCTTTACAACTCTAAATGTTGATTTACAATTCTAAGCATGCATGAAATTGACACATATGTTTTTGGTAAACATGACCTTGGAAAAACCCTCCCATGGGGAAAACCAATTTGGAGTAGATGTATATAGATGGCCTCAAAGAAAAAAGTACAACACGCAAGCAAAGGCGCCAACCTCTAGTGAATGCACCAATCTCTAGAAATCTCCCTCTCATAAGCCAATGTGTTTCCTCCCTTTGGAAGCGCTCCTCCTCTAGCTTGTGTGCCCTCAAGAGTCCATGCAAGCTAGACTTGCGCCCTCCATACACAAAGTGTGCCCCCTCCTCTAGAAAAACTCCACAAGTAGCGCCCTCCACCCTTGCACCCTCTACACCCTACAGTGCGCCTAAGCAAGTGAAATAGTCTCCTCCATAAGATAGGAACTTCCCACAAGCTAGAATCACCCTTCCTCTCTCAAGAATGTGCCTCTCCTCCTAGCAAATGCGCCCCTACTCAACAAGAATGTGCCTAGCTCCAAGATGATGGCCAAGGCCCCATGAAAACCTCTCCATGCAAGCTAGACCCAAGCTATGGATCCTCCTCAAACCTTACCCTCATGCGCCTTCTCCTCCTCAAGATATGCACCCAAGAGCTCTACTCCTTCTCCTCTCCTCTCAAGTGAAGAATGAATCTCATATTTTCCCTATTACCTCCTTTAGCCTCTCTTTGGCCAAACCCTAAAAGATCAATGGCCTAGATCCAATCTAGCCAAGTCTAATCAATGGGTGAGATCTAATCCAAAAATCTCACTTAGGAAACCCACTTTCCTTAGTTTGCTATATGTCCTTTAACTCACCCACAAAGTGAATTAAATGTCACTTTAGTGACTTAAGTGACATATTTCACTTTTGACTTAAATCTCCTAAGTAAAAGTGAAATTAGAATCATAAAGTAAAATAATGAGGGTAATAGTCTCCCCCTTTGTGTTTAGAGGCTCACAAACACAAGGGGACCACTTTCCAAGGTACCCAAATCTCAACAGTCTTTACCTTGATTATTATTTTAGATCTTTTCAAAATTTATTTTTTAATAAAAAGTTTGGATAAGGGGTATTTCAGATCGATTTTGAATTAATGAATGACCCGTGCTTCAACTTGCTACTAGATTTTGGATATGAAATCCTTTGAGTTACCATCACACTCGAACTTGCCAGTGTAAAGGTAGGTAAGTGTTTGTTTGTTTAAACCTTGATGAGAGAGTTTATATCATCAATTTGTAGGTCTAAACATGAAGTGTAAGGGTATAGTTGCAGCCTCAAGCATGAATCCCAAGTTAAACATTCCATGTTGTATATTAATACATTGATCGATCAACCATGAATTAAAAGGTGTTATTTTCATCGATCTTGGCGATTGCAGTTTATGACACCCATGTTATTGCAGTATTGACCACGAAGGGAAACAGCCTATTTGTATTCAAGTTGTCGAATGTAATTAGAGTATCTGAGGCAAGACAGACCCTTGTTCATTTAATGTATCGCTCTAACCTATGTGAAGGAAAACAATATCACACACATTGAGCCTAACGATTGTGGTCAAGAGAATAGTGCATTTGCTTGATTAACCACGAAGGCGAAGGGTTTTTTGTATTCCAATCGACGATTGCGATTAGGGTTTTGGGTATATGTTAAATAAACCTAGCAATTATGTAATGTTATTTCTCTATCAATAGACAAAAGAAGGATCATGTAAGGCACTAACCTTGAGGGACTTTGGACACCTCTGCCATAAAATCACTTTGGTGGTCATTGATAGCTACGAACAGACACAACAAGAGGTTGGTTGGCTGGACAAGTTGGTTTGGGAACTATTGCATGATGGAAATGTGCGTTGTAAGATTATCGGGCATCCTTGAACAAAGGAAAGGTACACCATCGGCATGGGAAAGATTTGGTTGGTTGTGACAACAAATTGCAAGGTTGGAGAAGCATGCCTTAAGAAATCTTGCACAATGGAAAGGCATGCCTAAGTGCCACATATCTTGGCAAAACAATTTGGCTAAGTATGGAAACATGATAATAATTGTCATTTTGGGTTTCTTAGAGAATCCCGCATAATGACTTGGACGGTGGACATTCCTTGGTTCATGGGCATGTGAACAACCATGCATTGAATTAGAGTGCAACACCATAGTTCACATGCAGTAGTGTCTAGATAGTTGGGTGAGAATCACAATTTTTATGGAGGGATGCCCAACATGATGTACAACACAAGGAAAGACAAGGAGTGCCTTGGACATCGTTCAAGCAAGATAGTCCACCATTAGACACATAAGATGGTTGGGACACCTTGGGTGCATAAGCTAGACTTGTGAGCCTATGTGGCTCAAAGACTTGGAAGATAGATGGTTGGATTGCACATTGGGTCCACTTTGGACATGGAATGCATTCCAAGTCACCTTAGGAGGAGGAAATGACTAAGGCATGACTCATATATAAAGAGGACACCTCAAAGTGAAAAGTCATTCATTCAAGCTTGGTCATTGGCAGTGGCATTGCAAAGTGGTTAAAGAAGTTGATTGCAGATGGATGTATTGTTATAGCCCTAAAATGCCCTACTCATGCATACATGGCATTGGCCTTCCTACTTGCATAATTTGCCAAATCACTACTGAGAAACTCTATTTAAAAAACCATTTTTTGGAGCATGTATGCGTCCTACTACACTATTGCCCGCGTACATACGCTTGCTGCAAGCTAGATAACCCACATACATATAATAGCTGCACACTAAACATCCCACGTATACCTCCAAAAGTTGCAAGCAATTGAGTGGAATTAATGGGCTATTGGAGTTTTCCCAACCATTTCACCTGCTATAGCCCGTCCCCAAACCGAATAACTATCCTTTTGACATATAAAAGGAGGTCTTGGGGTCTCATTCCACAATCATGCATTAGAATGGTGAAACTCTGCCCAAATTCCCTTTCCCTCCTTGTCCAAGTATTTGCAACCTTCTTTGAGTTCTTGCCTCGACATTTTTTCTCCCATACAATCCATTCCCTTGCCTTGAAGTGATCAACATATTGTGAGAGAAGGCATTTGGAAGGTGCACTTGGAGCATTGTTAAGAGGATCTCAGACCACGTCCGCGGAGCGTCGACCTACAAAGGTTGTAATTTCCAATCTTTGAGTATTGAATAAAAGACTATCTTTTCCCTATCCCAAATGATGGTTATTTATGTCTTTTCTTTGATTTATACATAATAATTTATATCTAACCCTAATTGATGAATACAAATAGTATGTTTGTAGCATTGTTTGCCTAGTTGTGGATGTAGGTCATCTTTGGGAGGAGACTTGCAGCCTTGGAAGCTACAAAACTTGAGGAGGTCAACACCAAACGTTGGATTAAAGGTACAGTTTTTGCTTACTCTTTCATTGCTTTCTGTTCTTCTATTTTGGAATGTTTGGGCTAGTGTAGGAATTAGATTGACTTTTAAGGGAGTCATTGCTCTGTCTATACTTAGAACCCTGTTATAGTTATAGGGGGGTTTTCCCGCTAGCATAATTGGCGACTCCACTGGGGAGTCTCTCTAGGGTTTTAGAGGGAGGTTTTTGGGCTTTAATTGGCTTCTTGATTGCCTTTTGAGTTTCAGTCAAGTTTACTGAGTCTTTTAAGGGTCTCTGGTCACCTGCAATGTGCCTACCAATTTTCCCTTCCCTGTCAGTCTTCCTAGTATTTTTATTTTTAAAAAGTATCAGAGGTGTACGCACCCTTCTTTGGGTCAGCCCGCGTACATATGTGCTCTGCACAGTAGAAAACCCGTGTACATACGCAGGCTGCTGATGCAACAACCCACGTCTCTGTGTCTTGAAAGTGTTTTTTAACAAGGAGAGGTCTGTCTCTTTCCTGATAGAAGTTTAGGCTTCTCACGACTTTCTCGAACTTGTCGGAGTCTTTGTCTTTGGCCATAGCTTGGGTTAAAGTTTCAGTTAACTTGTTCCTTAGTTTTATTTTGTTTTCCCTAAAGGTTTAGAGTGAAATTTCAAGTTTTAGATCATTCTTTTGGTTTCTTGTTTGAATCCCCGCGTTTACGCAGTTGGCTTAGGGTCTCTGTCAATATTGGTTTCAATTTTCTCTTTTTCCCGGTTTGTTGCTTTGAAAAACAAAAATATTTTTACTTTAGTTTTTCTTGTTAAAGCAGTTCGAAAAATCAAAAAAGAATTTCTTTTCTTGCATTTAGTTTGGTAAAGTAGCCTAGGTTGTTTGTTTGCAGAAGAAAAGAGTCTTCGTTTCAAATTTCTTTTTGATTTTCTGAAATACAAGTAGTTTTTCTTACTCAAACAAAAGCACTTTTTAGGAAACTTTTAATTACAAGATCTTGAAACATTGATTAGAAAAGTTGAATTTTACAAAGAGTTTTACAAGCTTTGCTTTAAGTTAAAAGTATCTTTTTGCTTTCAAATGCTTTAAAGTTCTCTTCCTTATTCATCTCTTCATAACACCATTACTTGCACGACCACATCCTTTGCATAAATCAAGCCTTAGAATTAACGCTTAACTTAAAATATCTGAGACTTTATGTTTGTAGTGTTCACTGACTAGTTTAGGGTTTTAGGGCCTTGAATTACGTGTGAAGAGGAAACTCTTCAAGGCCATTTTAAAACAAACATTGGAGTCTAATATAGGGAGTGTCTTAAGTCTAGCATCATAAGAGTTAGTTGGGACCCCCCTCTAACACATGGGATAAACATGAGGTCACGTGAGGAAAGGAAGAGGAGATAAGCCCTCCAAAGCTGGACTAAACGTAGTGGGGATTGTATATTGAGGGTCTTTCTTGGGAACAATACCGATCGCATTTGTCTACGGAGCTTCGTCAACCTCGAATATGTTCGATATCCTCAGTTTTCTTTCTGACCAATTGCTTTTGGAACCCTTGAAGGGCTTCAGATTTGTTATCCTGCTCATTATGATTTGCCCGACTATGGACTATACCCTCCTGGTGACTGACTGCAAGTTGGGAACTTAGTTCCTATGTTTTATGGACTTACATAGGTGATTGCGATGGTATACCGCGGTACCTAGGGTGAATGTCGGATCGTGCTTTGTAGAGTATACTCGGAGGGTGCTTCCATGTTCGAGTTGCACTTACACTGGTTAGTTGCTCTAGTGTCAATTGGCATAACTGTCCTTCCCATTAGTTAGTCGAGTGCTTGATTTATCTTTAGGAAACTTTTAGTGTGTGCTTTGTGTTTCATGCTAGTCAAGCCTTACTGTGTCGATTGATCATTGAACAAAGTGGAAGATCAACAGCTCTACCGGTCGCGAAGGCTTCAGGGCCTGTCACTAGTTACTTTGGAGCCACCTCTGCCACCATTGAGGTGAAGACTTGATCAAGAAGGATCATTCGAAGCGAACAGGCCGCAAGAAACTATGCCTAAGCTTGCTCCGAGAGAAGACTTTCCAACACCAGAGGAATCCATCGTTTCTGACCTTGAGATAGAAGGTTTCAGGCTAGTAAATCCTCCAATCATTGAATTGTCGGCGTCGATTTTAATTTAGATTGTCCCTCTTGACGTGACATCTTTTGAGCGCCAGTTTGTTCGGTGAGCGACAATGGAAGCGAATGTTGCTACTTCGCCCGGGAGTCCCCATAATCTCGTTACGACTACTACTGGAGGGGGCATCATACCTCCTCCCCCACCTTCGCTAGTCAGGACCTCAATTGTCCCGACACCCACGATTTTGGGTAGTGGTCCGATACCTTGAACATATTCGACCACTATTCTATTCATTGAGAACGCGATGGACACTCCCTTCTCATATGGGATGCCCAGCTTTGATACGAATTCAGTTCTTACTTACTCTACTTTACAGACCATGGGTCCGGGGGCAGGGAGCTTTAACGCTCCCTTGCAAGGGTGAACCACGGGAAATACTTCCCCTTTATGCTATTTCTTACGATGGGGGTCACATACGTCCTCCATCCCCTTCGCTTGGTGGCGCTTTTCAGCAACCAATCAGACCTATCGCTAATTATAGCTTGTTTGGTGGAGGTAGTTTACGACCTTCGTCTTATACAACGCCGGCGAGATCTATGTAGTTCTCTTTGTTTGGTGCATTTGAGAACAACACTTTCTCTTCGGCCACTTTTCCGACTGGGGGCAACCCCAGCTTTGGTCAACAGAACCCAATGCAAGCTACCATTCCTTCATAGGGAGTGACAATTGGAGTATACTCCACACAGGGTCTTTGGAATCCTTGGCAGGGATCGTTTCCCTTGCAAGGAATGTTGGTTGGGGGCAACCCCTTCCATACTCAATGGAAACCCAGGCAAGGTTCTGTACCTATGCCGGGCGGATCGGCTGGAGGCATCCCCAACAAAGGTCCTTGGAACACAACACAAGGAGCAATCCCTATGCAGGCTATGTCATCCAATTTCAGGAGTTAGTCGATGATGCCTCAACAAACACAATTTCCTTTTGTTGGTCAAGGCCATGGTTTCTACCAAAAACCTGGCCAGCAATCCAACTTTTCCTGGCAACCTGGTGCTAGTCAAAATCTAGGACCCTCTTTTCCTGTAAATAATCCACAACAGAAACTACCCTTCCTGGAAACCCTGCATTTGCTAGACTTGTCAATATTACTGAATGACCCAATCTTTCATGATCCATGTTGGCCCCCCATGCTGACCAAGTTGCCTTTAGATATTCTGAAATTTGAGGGCAAGCCTGGCGAAGATCCAGGTGATTATGTGACTACCTTTCACTTGTGGTGCTCGTCAAACTCGTTGAAAGACGTCTCCGTTCAGTTGCGCCTTTTTCAATGCACTCTTATAGGGAGTGCTACCAAGTGGTATATCGAGCTCGATGGTTCGAGGTACTCTTACTTTAATGACCCGGTGATGGTTTTATTGAACCATTTCCAGTTACCAGTGAGATACGATGCCGACACCGAGTTGTTGACCAACTTCTAGCAGACCAAGGTTGACCATATCTTTGGTCATATCCGAGAATGGCGACGAAGAAAGAGCTTGATTAAGTTCAAGTTCCCTCTTGCTTTCTTGCTTGAGCAGTTCTTGAGGTCTTTGGTTCCTTGCATGTCCAAAGACGTAGCAACATCTGGGGCATTTTCAAAGGAGGAGGCTATTATGAGAGCCCAACAACGAGAACTGATTTACTCTTAGTTTGGCATGCTCTACGAGATCTTACCAGATGTGCCACGGTCTACTCTCGATAAGGCCAAAAAAACATATGGGCCCCATGTTGATGGAAATGCGGGCTCAGCACAAAGAAATTCCACGGATATGTTGTCAAATCAGTTACAACAATTGTCAATACAACATACTGCGACTAGCCAGACTCCTAGTTCATCTGTCCCCACTACCTAGATGTCGGATGTACACAATGCATAGTCGACAACTCCCAAGGACAACCAGCAGACCGAGGGAAAGAAGAAACAAAGAAAAAAGAAGGGTAAAGGGGATAAAAAGGATGCCAACAATGTTGACGGGGGAAAAACTGAGAAGAAAAAGTCAAAGTATCTGTGTAATCTTTGCATGGAAGACCAGCCAACTCACCTATTCCCTCGACTTGTAGAAGCTCAGAAGCTACTAGCACAACAACAACTTGTTGTGTTGACAAACCCTTTTCCACAAGGGAAAAATATGGCTTAGGCTTTCGCATCCACAAGCGCGGTAGGGGGCAGTCGGAGACCCCCCATGCCTACTACTAACAACTCGGGTGTGAACATTTACATGATGAACGCTGATGTTCATTTATCGACTAGGACTCGTGACTACAGAATGTAGGAATCTTTCGAGAAGGGCAAGGAGGCCAATAACCCATTGAATCCTTTGCAAATTGAGAAGGCAGTGGGCAAAACAATGACTCGCATCCCTAAAGGTGCATTTAAGAAGGCTTCCCATAATCCGAATGCAAAGGCCGCTTAGAATTACTCCGTCGTGGAGGATCTAACACATACCCCTTATGCGATGTCTACTATGGAGGTTCTTCAGAGTTTCCATTCACAGAGAAAAACTATGTTATCCGCCTTGGGAGCGATAAAGACTAGTAACCCAGGAGCAATCATTTTCGATCCAACCGACCTAAAACCTTGTCTTCCTCACCACGTTGCCTTCCGATAGTAGTGGCATACACCACCAAATCGTTAACACAACATATTTTTCGTACGGTGGTTGACGAGGGTGCCTCGACTTGGGTAATGTTGTTGGCATGTTGGAAGGCCATTGAATAGCCCGAGTTGTCTCCATCGCCTACGTTGCTTACTATTTTTGGCAGTCGATCGTTTAGACCACACATAACAATTCCTTCTTTCCCCGTGCATTTAGGGGGTAAAACTATGTGTGTCAAAGTTGAAGTAGTCGATGCGCCTCTCAACTACAATATTTTGTTAGGAAAAAGTTGGACTTATGCGATGAATGCAGTGGTTGCCACTATTTTTCAGGTCTTATGCTTTCTGCACGAGGGTCGAATTGTAACCATTGACCAATTGTCTTTATCTCATCCTGACCATTCATCGGGGGCTTCCACGGTCCCGATGATTAATAACCCACAACCTAGCACTGTCAACTTAGGTGCCAGTTTGTTTCTGTCGTTGATGGGAAATTTTGATTATCCGTCGCCTTCCAACGATGTAAAGTTTATATTGGTTGTTCTTGACCAGTCAAGGGCTGCAATCTTTCAAGTGTCGTCTTTTTAAAATGAGCTACTTTCATGACCCGTGGAATTTACCTTCCCCATCGGCTTCGATGGAAGGGATAGGGCACCTTGGCATGGCCATGCCCTTATCCACGGCTAAGGTTGCGTACAACATTGTCCAGCAAGTCTCGATCGACCCTGATCTGGTTCCCTCGCAGGAGTTAGATCCAGTTCTTGAGCCTATTTGGCCTCCAGATTCTCTTGCCGCTCAAGATCCTTTAGACTTGGTCTTTCCCTCTAACGAGGCGATTCTAGAGGAAATGACTAGTCCCGATAGACCTTGGGATGATCTGCATCATAGATCTTATTTTCTTCCCGAGCTTAGGAGAATAGAGGCAGGAGAGTTTGTTTTGACCATGAATGGAGATAGCCCTTGTCCTATCAATCATCTGGCTATGCACGGAGTTTATGCTGAGGGTAACATGGCAATCATTGCTACAACGATTCCAATCGATATCTCCAGAACCAATGGTGTCATGGAGAATGTTTTCATCATAGTAGATTGCTCCCCCGAAGAGGTTCAAATTTACACCAAGTTATTCAAGGAGTTTCGCGACGTTTTTTCCTGGTCTTACGAGGAGATGCCAGACATCGACCCAAGAATTGTCGAACATGAAATCATGACTTATCCTCATGTCAAACTAGTCCGACAGAATCTTCGTCCAGTCAATAGTTCAAGTTTTAGGCGATAGTTCAATTGCATCCCCCGTGTACAATAGCCTAGCTTCAGAGCTTACATGGGAAAGTGAATTTGCTTCGATGTTTTGTCGCTAATTATGCCGAGATCACTAAAGGGTTCATGCGTCTTTTGAAAAAAGGGGTCCCATTTTGTTGGGATGAAGCTGCTCAATGCTCTTTTGAAGCGTTGAAACGTGCCTTGACGTCCGCCCCTCTGCTTTAGCCTATGGATTGTAACAAAGATTTCTTTTTGTATTTGGATGCTGCAGAGTTGACCATCGACATGGTCTTGGTCCATGAGGATGACATGCTCGAAGATAACTTTATATTTTATCTTAGCCGAGGCCTGGTTGGACTAGAACTCAACTAATCTCATGTTGGGAAACTTGCTTTGACAGCTGTCCATGCTATCCAACGGTTCCGTCACTATATATTGCTTCACAAGACCACCGTCATTGCCGTCATCAACCCTTTCCAATATGTGTTAACATGACGGGTCATTGGTGGAAATATTAGTAGATGGATAGTTATCCTACATGAGTTTGACTTAGATTTTGTCTCTGCAAAATCTAAAAAGTCATTGGTCTTTTCTAAACTAATTTCAGAATTGTCGATCGAGTCTGGTGATATTATACCCGAAGAGTCGCTTATCAACGAAGATATTTTTCTAATTGCATCTTTGGACTCCTGGTATGGAGATATCCTTGTGTGTCTCTAGACTTTGAAGTGCCCAGCTTCTCCTTCTCGCGATGAGCATCAACGAATTCAACACCAAGTGCAAAACTATCTTATTCTCTATGACACTTTGTATCGTCGAGGCGTAGATTGAATTCTTCGACAACGTCTCACCCACGTAGAAGGATAGCTTGTTTTGAACAACTATCACACCAGAGCATGTGGCGGTCATTTGTTTGGGTTGACAACAACCCAAAAGATTCTACACGCAAGATACTTCAGACCCTCGTTAATCAAGGATTATGTGGAGGCGGTCAAGAAGTGCCACCCGTGCCAGATCTTCTGTCGGAAGATGCAGGCACACCCTACTCCTATGTTTCCAGTCATTGATGTTGGTCGTTTGACCAAGTGGGGGATTGAATTTACTACATGTCACCCGACTTCAACCAGGGGGCATCGTTACATCATCGTAGTAGTAGACTACTTCACGAAGTGGGTCGAAGCTATGCCGAAGTTTAGCAATGATGGCGAAACTATTGCCCTTTTCATTTTTAATCAGATAGTAGTGAGATTCGGTATCCCGAAAGAGATTGTCATTGACCATGGCAGTCACTTCCAAAATAAAATGATGCCTCAATTAACATCAAAGCTCATGTTCAAACAGGAACATTCGTCGCCCTATTACCTGCAAGCGAATGGTCAAGTTGAAGCTGTGAATAAGTCTCTCAAAACTATTCTTCAACGGACGATCAATTCTGCCAAGTCAAATTGGCATTTGATGTTCTATTCATAGTTGTGGGCCTATCAAACGTCTGTGAAGACTGCCACCATTTTTTCACCTTTTCAACTCGTATATGGGCTAGAAGTAGTCTTACCTATTGAATGCTAGATCCCTTCTTTAAAGTTGGCAGTGGAGTTACTGCCCAACACTTCACTACTTAGGGAACACCTTCTATATCTTGAGCAGCTCGATGAGCAACGTCGTGATGTAACCTTGGAAAACTAGGCTCATAAGCAACGAGTCAAGTATCAGTATGATCAGTCAGTTCGCCCTCGGATTTTATCTGAAGGTGATCTTGTCCTGGTCTATTATCAAGTCAAAGATCCCCTATGGGCAGGCAAGTTCAAACCCATGTGGTTCAGACCTTTCATTATGAAAGAGGTCTTAGAGAAGGGCGCTTACCGTCTAGAAATGGGCTCTACCTTAATAAGTACTACTCTTAGGTCAATCACTTGGGTGACTTCTTGTATATATGTATAGTCTCTTATACATTTTTTGTCTTGTTTTTTTTCTTGTGGACATGTAGTTATTTATGTCTTCTTTTTCACTGTGGAAGATGTCAATAGAATCAGAGGTTTACTTTGGGTTCACGGACGGCGCTAGCCGACATACCTGGAGGCTTACTTCCGCAACTTGGGTGATTTTCACACCTGGAGGCCATTTGCTATCTTCCAGAGGTATTTGTCTAGGCAACACAACCAATAATGTTGTCGAGTACAACACAATGATAGAATTGCTACGTGATGCTTTGTTACATGGCATTTCTCGCCTCCGGGTTTACTTAGATGCTCAGTGGGTTGTGTCCCAATTAAATGGGGTTTACCGTGTTTATGATCCCACTCTTCACCGACGGTTCCTTAGGGTACGTCTCTTAGAACGATCTTTTGATTACATTACATATATCCATGTTTCTAGGAGATTTAATCATTTAACATATACTGTAGCTAATCAAGTTTTAGATTGGCATGTTGCTCACATATAAAAAGAAAAGCACACACATACACATGTAAATACATTTGTAAAAAAAGTTATCCATAAAGCAAGAAATATGTATATATGTATATATATGTGTGTGTGTGTGTGTGTGTGTGTGTCTAAAATAATGTCATGAGTACAAAAGTGGGCATGAAAGCCTCAAAATTCATCAATATACATCGTTGGGCTTACGCCCTCAAAAATATATAGTACAAAAAGTGCCCTCATCACGTAAGTGGTCCGACGCTATCTAAGGTCTAGGCCTATTGGTCCTGCTATAGTGAATGACGGTGTTTGCAAGACGCCGAAACAACTGGACCTAGGTCCAAGGCACCCCTACTACATGTGGCTGCATAGCCAGGGGGAGATCCTCAATCTCAACCATAGGAAAAACACGAGTGAGAGCAGTGAGGTTCCTCTCCACTAGTTGTAGGACTCTATTAGCCTCTCCGGCTGGGGGTCCTCCTGCAACTGCTGGTCCTCCTATTGCTATTGGTCTTGCCTCTGGTCGAGGACAACACCAAGTCCTGGCGAAGTCTACCGGTCGAACAAGTCCCACATCTGTACATAACAGATTCACGAGTTAGTACTCTACACACGCATAAAAAGGATATATATGACAATTAAAAATTTAATAAACTTTAAAAATATATGTTACCTATTCACCACGCTCTTTGCCAGGAGGCACATGCATCTTTGGATCTCTGAGGTAGCTAATCCCTGCATAGGGATATTCCTCTATGACTGGGATCTGACGTGCCCACAGTCAAAGAATTTGTCTTCGAAGGCCTCTACACCTTCCTCCACCCTGTCTAGGTAGTAAAACCGCCCACCTGCTCACTGCTGGGAAGGAAGCTATATGCCCCCGTACTGTCTCTCTAGGACTGAGACTCATCACCCTCTCAAAGAAGAAGGAGCATAAGATGGTACCAAACCCAAAGTTCTTGTTGGTATGCCTACGACACTCTCTGAGTTGTCTCTTCATGCATACTAGCATGATGGTACTCCAATCAAAGATTGTTGCTTCCAAACATTGAACTGCACAGTGCATATGTGCGCGTGAGGCCTCATGGAGTGTTGTGGATCCAGTAATCCACCCGATAAAGAGTAGGATTACTCATAGAGAGAGGCCGATGATCTTGTGAATCGACACTTGAGAACCCACTTTCTCAGTACCAGCCTCACAATACATGCTGATATAGTCCTCGATGTTGAACGAACCCGAAGGAAAGGTCCTCAAGTTGACCGGTTCCCCTCTTCCAGAGAGGCCGGTCGGGAAGTAGATATCCTATGTAGTCGGGGTTAGTGATTGACCCTCCAACATGAAAGCTTATGAATTAGGATTCCAATACTCCATAAGAACGTTAAGCAACCTCAATTGTGCCCTCATAAACAGACACTGGAAGAATTTCCATAGGCCACACTGTTTCAGTGAGGCGATAGCCATAAGGTCCTCCTTGACCAAGATATGTAGCTCCTCATGCTCTCTCTCCCTCCAGTGAACATACATCCTATCACATACAAAAGTTGGAGAAGAGTTAATACTTGTACTTTTATTTTTTCATTACAAAGGGAGGTGTACACAGGCTGTTTGTTACTTTGCCCGAGTACATATGCGGGCTGGCCTTGAACAATCCACGTACACACAAACGCGACCCTCTTACAAGGGCGTGCCCCTCCCAAAATTAAAACTAAATTAAAAAGGAAGAATGGAAATGCAAGAGGAATAATTTTGTACTTACTTGTCCAAGTAGGAGGGTTTTTTGTCCATCGTAGCTCCCAGAAATCACTCTTTTGACGAAGGGTTTTTTTGACTTTTTTGTTAATTTCCAATTTGTAATGGCAAAAATGAGTTGTCCACTTCTATTTATAGAATTTTTTGGCCCTTTTTGGTCCCCTTTTTCACTAATCCTGGCTTGGCGGCTAGTCAAGTTCGCTTTTGAGTTATCTATTAGTCGTTCCGGTACTTTTCTCCTTTCGGTTTGGCAATTATTTTTTGGAATTGGTTACATTTTCGTCATCCTGTGGTAAAAGTCGTTTTTTCCAACTTTTGCATATAAGTTAGGATTTCATTCCCACTTTTTGCATCTCGTTGTATTTTCCACTTTGCCATAGGATTGACCCCACCGAAGTGCGACACAAAACCTTCTTTGTTGCTTTAGAAGTGTCGTAATTAGGTGGTAAAACCTACCTCTACATGGATGCCCTAGGGAGATCCTTTACTGCATTTTGGCGTCCATGTTGTCAATTTTGACTATAGGCTTGGGATTCCTTGAATAGTTTCGTCATGATTTCATATCGAAGCTTCATTCTTCTTGTTAATCATATTTCTTGGCCTTACCCTCGGGACTCCCTAATGAGCATGCTTTGTTGTCTTTCAAGCTCGCTTTAAAATTCAAAAGCAACATCCAACGAGACTGTATTTATTCTTTTCGATCTCGTCTGGATTACTTGAGAAAAGTAGACCCCTGGAGTCTTCTTTAAGCCCTTTTCATACTCTCTTAAATTGAAAAGATTGCAGAGCGATCTTATTTCCCTTCATGCTCACCAAATTCAAATTTGACGACACATATGTCCAGCGATAGTTTACCCTTTTTTCAGTTTGGATGGATAATTTTATGAATAAAGGTATGCTCTAGGAGCTTCAGTTCACTAGAAGAGTATTCTTAAGCATAAGTTTAACCCTTTTTCGGGCCTGAAGGACTAAATTTTTGAAAAAGGAACATTCTCCTTGGTTTTGGTTTATCACCTTTTTTGGGCCTTGGAGATTACTTACGAAAAAGGAATCCCCCCGGAGTCCATAGTTAAGCTCTTTTCAAACTCCATAAAATTGAAAAGATCGTTGAGTGACCTTGTTCCTTCACACTCGTTAAATTGGTCCATAAGAACATTTACTTGGCATGAGTTTAACCCTTTTTCCAGCTAGTAGATTATTGTGGAAAAAGGTACGCTTCAGGAGATTCATCTCGCCGGGAGAATTCTCCTCAGTTACTTTTATACTTTTTTTGGACTAAGGAGACTAAACTTAGAAAAAGGTTGTGAGTCCATAGTTAAGCTCTTTTCAAACTCCTTAAAGTTGAAATGATAGCCGAGTGATATTGTCTTTGTCACACTCATTAAAATGGTTTTGAAAAGATGTCTTTTCGGTGCAAGTTTAAACCTTTTTCGAGCCGATTGGACTAATTGCAAAAAAGGTACTCCTTGGAGTCTTCTTTTACATTTTTTCAGACTCTCTAAATGTGAAAAAAACACCGAGCTTACCTTCTCTAGGCTCGTAAAAATTTACATGGAAGGGGTCTTGCTGAGTCATGCTTAATTGCATTGCAGGTCTGATCTTTGTGTCTTTGGCCTAATACCGACTCCATGTTTCTCTCAACTGAACCTTTGAAGCATTCCTTATACACAAGCCTTGCAACACTTTTTGCCTCTATGATCTGACACCTTGACCCATGGCGAAATTTTCCCCGAGTGTCCTTATCCTACACATGTCTCCTTGTCTTGAGCATCAGTGTGTTCCATGCGCTTGGAACCAGTTTGCTTGCTTGCGACACTCACTCCTTCTTTATAAAATACCATTCTTTTATTCTTTTCAAGCTCGTTAAAAATTGAAAAAGACAAAAAAAATCAAATATTCCAAAAAGAGAGGACGAGAAATACACATTCTTTTTTTGGCCGCAAAAATAGTCGCCCTTGGACAAAGCACATCCTTCCGTTTGTTCGTCAAGCATTGGGATCTAGTATGACCTTAAGAAGTTGTTTTCACTATATAGACTTGTGTCCTCCTTCGTTTGGTTACTCTTCCATACATATGGAGAGTTTGTGATGCCTCATGCATCACAGACTTATGTCAATGTTACACTGCCTGAGTTTGATCATCTTTCGTGCTTTTGTCCAAGGGAAGTTACCCAACGTGGGTCAGCCTTTCTGCAGTTTGTCTCTTGACTCTCATGAGTCGGCCATCTCGAGAGTCCAGTCAAGTCTAGATTCAAAATCGACAAAGTTCTGTGCTTGATCATCGAGATCTTCCAGTCTTTTCCCTATGGATTGTCGAAGACCTCAGAGTAGTGAGTCTCACACTCCCATTGCACTCCTACCTGAGTTTTGAAGATCTTGAAGTTGTTGCTCGAGCTATGAAGACTTCATCTCCAACCGCATGCATCTCTAGCTTCTTGAAGATACATATTATACTTGTATATCTTCAACTGATTTTGATATGTAGATCCATTGTGTATTGTTTGCGACTACACTTTATATATTTATATGACATGGATATGCAATGTACTTGATTGGCAACCATGATTTAGTTCATCCAGAGCATGGGTATGCCTGCCTTAGAGGGATAATTGTTGTTTTGCAGATGCCACCTCCCGAACTCTGGTCCCTGGCTCACTTGATTTTGTGCATTCTTGCTGGTAAAGATATTGTAATGTATTTCAACCATTAGTTTCTCTTCTGACCTCACACATTAGGGGGCAACTATTATAGCCCTAAAATGCCTTACTCATTCATACATGGCATTGGCCTTACTACTTGCATAATTTTCCAAATCACTGCTGAGGAACTCTATTTACAAAACCATTTTTTGGAGAATGTACACGTCATGTTGCGCTACTGCTTGCGTACATACGCTGGTTGCATGCTAGACAACCCGCGTACATACGCTAACTACACACTAAAATTTACAAGGAATTCAATGGAATTAACAGGTTATTGGAGGTTTCCCAACCATTTCACCTGCTATAGCTCGTCCCCAATTCAAATAAATATCCTTTTGTCATATAAAAGGAGGTCTTGGGGTCTCATTCTACAATCAACCATTAGAACGGTGAAATTCTACCCAAATTCCCTTTCCCTCCTTGCCCAAGTATTTGCAACCTTTTTTGAGTTCTTGCCTCAACATCTCCTCTCTATCCCTTTTCTCCCCTACAATCCATTCCCTTCCCTTGAAGTGATCAACAAATTGTGAGAGAATGTATTTGGAAGGTGCACTTGGAGCATTGTTAAGAGGAGCTCGAACCAGGTTCGCGGAGCGTCGGCCTGCAAAGGTTGTAATTTCCAATCTTTGAGTATTGAATAAAAGAATCTCTTTTCCCTTTCCCAAATGATGGTTTTTTATGTCTTTTCTTTGATTTATACACAACAATTTATATCTAACCCTAATTGATGAATAGAAATAGTATGTTTGTAGCATTATTTTTCTAGTTGTAGATGCAGGTCAGTTTTGGGAGGAGACTTGCATCCTTGGAAGCTGCAAAGCTTGAGAAGGTCAACACTAAAGGTTGGATTAAAGGTACAGTTTCTGACTTACTCTTTCATTGCTTTCTGTTCATCTATTTTGGAATGTTTGGGGTAGTGTAGGAATTAGATTGAATTTTAAGGGAGTCATTGCTATGTCTATACTTATAACCCTGGTATAGTTATCGGGGGGTTTTCCCGCTAGCATGTATGAATTTGAGAAGCAAGCTTTGTAGAGCAACATAAGTTCTTGGAGATGTTGCCAGAGACAAAAATAATTTTAAGTGGGGGAGGATGTAAGCCACTAGCCTTCGGGGACTTCGGGCTCCTCCATCACATGATCAATTTAGTGGTCATTGACTAGCACAAACAAATGCAACAAGAGGTTAGTTGGTTGGATGAGTTGGTTTGGGCACCCTTGCATGATAGCAAGGTGTGTTGTAGACTTACTGGGCATCCTTGCATAAAGGAAAAGTGTACTGCATACATGGTCAAGCTTCAGTTGGTTGTGAAAACAAGCCACAAGGTTGGATGAGTATGCCTTGGATAGTCTTGAACACTAACAATGCTTTCCTAAGTGCTAGATGGCTTGGCAAACTAATTTGGCCATGTATGGAAATAAGATAAGAGTTGTCATTTGGGGTTTCTTATAAAATCCACATAATGACTTGGAAAATGGACATTCCTTATTTCATGGGCAGGTGGGAAACCATGGCTTGACTTGGGGCGCAACACCATAGTCCACAGGTAGTAGTGCCTAGATAGTTGGGTGAGCATCACAAGTTAAATGGATATATGCCTAGCATGATATGCAACACAAGGAAATGAAATGAGTGCCTTGGATGTTTTTTAAGGAAGATAGTTGACCATTGAACACATGAGACAATTGAGACACCTTGGGAAACTAAGCCAGACTTGTGAGCTTAAGGGGTTAAAAGACTTGGCAGATGGATGGGTGGATTGCACATTGGGTCCACTTTGGACATGAAGTGCATGGAAAGGCACCTTAGAAAGACGAAACGACTAAGGCATGACTCATGTATAAAGATGATGTCTCAAAGTGAAAAGTCATTCATTCAAGCTTGGCCATTCACAATAGTGGACAATGAGCTCTGTGGTTGTGTTAGGTCTAGGGTTGGCACGATGGAGTAACTGGATGCTGGTGAAGTGAACTTATGAACAATTAGGACTTGTAAGAGGTAGGCCCATGGATGCTTCATGGTTAGAATGTGTAAGTCTGTTGGGCAGTAGGTAGTGTTACCTTAGATTTATTGTACATCTATAATACAGTTGTAGGCATGAGGCCACACTCCCTTGTTGTATATTTGTAACATATTTCTTCATACTAATAAATTTAAGGCACTCACCTTAGGTGATGCCTATACATATGTGTTGTGAATTATTTATGCTATTGAATGTTACTATCCATTGTATAGTGTTGAATGACCAAGTGTTATTGAGTATTGGCTAAGTGTAGATCTAGGATGCTTTAAGGCCATAGTTGGACATGTGCCTATTTTGAACTTTGTCGTATTAAACTTAGTTCTAGATCTAGCCAATTGTAGCTTAAGGCATAGTTATGGGTAGACCTTGAGTGAAGAGGCATAATTTGGTTGTAGTAGGAGCAGGTTGGTCAAGCCCCTGTGGCCGAGGCAAGGTAGCGCTACACAAATTTAGGCAGTGAAACAAAGTCGGGGAACCCCAAGTTTGCAAAGTAAAATTCTGGTAGATTGTAGGTTCGTGATAGAACCATTCCCATGCATGCTCATGACTACAAGTAAAGAAGCCGTAATTGATATCAAGCCATCATCCTTCCACTCACAAAGGAGGAAAATCTATTCACATTCCTCTTGTCGAGCATGATCAAGGTTTCTAAGTATTTAGGCTTGTAATCATTATAACTTGCATTCACTTCATTAAACATGAAGGAAAGGAAGCATCATGCTAGGTTTGTGATTACGTTGCCAAGTTTCCAAGGTATGGACCAACTATAATTTTCCATTGCTTGGTCCCATGCAAAGGCAGAGGAATCATTTGTTTGATGCACACAATCATGATAAAAAAATATCTTAGGCAAGAGAAAGACCAAGCCTTTATTTATTTGAGTTATCACTTTATCCAATGTGAAGGAGTGAAGCATCATTCACTTGTGCAAAAGTGATTAGGGTTTCAAGACTTGAGCTACATGTTCCAACTATTTTGTATTGAGCCAATACTCAACCATTTGTGACGGAGAAGCCATTCAGTCGAGCTTGGTGACTGTGAATAGAGAATTCAAAATGTAAAAGGGGAACCATCATTAACATATCCATTGAAATTGTTGGTTTGTATACATAATATGTAATTCATGCCTCGCCTCCAAGRGCRTGATAATTCTCCCATATGTAGCAACGAGAGACRCGACTGCTTGCACTATCACTTTATCCCAAGCAATTGGTGGTTAGTTTGAATTGGCATCACAATAACAATTGGAGAACCTTGATATATGAATTAAGCAATTGCAGACGCCATAGTTAGCTATCCAACTATGAAGGACCCCTCACTTCCCATTGTGTGAATACATCACTATCCGTGATGGTAAACAATATGCAACCCACAATAGAGTAATAAATGATGTATAGGCTGGGATATACACCGTCATATTTGAAATGCTTTAGATCCGATGGTGTATATCGCAACCTATACACCGTTTATTACTCTGTTGCAGGGTGCATATTATTTTCCATTGGTGATCGACAAAGTTGAGTCAAGAGATTTGGCACATTAAATTTAAAGTATACTCGTCCTCTTGACCTCAGTCTCTCCTAAATTGTATTTTCTCATTAGGAATTCATTGGAAGTCGATATATCGTTTTCACATTTACCATAGAAGTTTAATATATGCTTGCACACCCTTGAGTATATTTTAATTACTTGTACATATTTTTAGTCTCACAATGAAAATGTGTGGCGTACATGTATGCACATATTTGGTAGCATGACTCTAAAGAAGGAAAAGAGATCCAAGAAGGAGACTGAAGAGGATGATGTGCCAAAACTCAATCCAATGTACAATGACATTAATCCTAGAATCAATGTCTCATATGACAAAACCTTTGACAACATGTTTGAGACACAATAGAGAGTAGTTCCATTGATGACATTGCCTCTTGATGTTCTTGGCAATGAGACCATCAACTTTGTGGTGCAACCATCTCAACTGTAATCCTTTTCAACCGCGGAAAAATATTTCCTTGTCCTAATTTTATAAATTGGTCAGTTGCATGGGTGAACACCAAAGAGCACAATATATATTTTGATAAAGGGACTCAAATTGATTCGCATGCACCCCATACCTTGAAAACCATATACAAGCTACCAACCTCTTAGGTGATGTTAGACAAGGAATTCATACAAGCATTTGCAAATAAGCATAATCCAATCAAGGTGATTGGAAGCTAGTGGGAAGGAGAAAAGAATTTCCACAATTGTCTATGTAATATATATCCCACTAATAAGCTAAAGTATCTAATAAGGGATGTTGTGAAGTTAGTAAGAAGAACATACATGGAGAAGAATTGCTCATAGCTACATTAGCATTGGGTTCCTTTGATGCACCACATCATAACAAATAGAACCATATTCACATAACATTTTAATCCCTTCACATGTGACTTATTTTTAACTAACATGTGATTAACTTTTACATGCTTGAAATCTCTTTAATTTAGTTCATTCTCCAATCAAATTTTGTGGTGGGATTTGTTCTTGATAAATGTGCCCAACCAAAATAGGTAGTTAAAGTTTTTTGTCCCTCGAGGCACTTTTATTAGTAACAAATTTAATTAATGGTCATTTGTTCAAAATGGTTTTTTTCCTCCTTTTGCCTCTATCTCATAGAAACTAGGCATCAAGAGAATGGAGGTTCAATTGCTTAGGGCTCAACTAGAGAATCTGATTGCATTTGCTAGAGGTTTTGTAAGCTTTAGAAACTAGATTTTCAACTTCTACCATTTCATTTGGGGGCTTTGCATTTTCAACATCTATCGTTGCAAAGTTAAAACAACAAATTAGGAGAATTTGTGTATAGCATTAGAGGAAGTAATGCTCATAAGTGCTTTCATACAAGGTAGATTATCATCGAGAAACTATTTTCTACCATAACATTCTGGGGCATTTTGTTTTTAGCTTTTACAATTGCAAAGTGCAGGAAAAAAATTCAAGGGAATTCATGTATAGAACAAGAGGCAGGAACACTCAGAAGAAACTTAGTTACTGACTTGACAAGAACTATGACCTCAAAATGAGAACCCTAGCTCAAAACCCATAATTTTGGGTAAAAAACACCAAAATCAACCCCCATTTCAAAAACTAGTGCTATCGATAGAACCCTTTTTTTGAGGGTGGTTAAAATTACTACCTTTTTCAACCATGTCCCTAACATCCTCATAATGTTTCCAACAAGAACCTTAAAATCAACCCCCAAATCGAAAAGTGACACCAATAACAACACCTTTTTTTTCCAGGGTCAAAATTACAGCTTGAAATGGAAAAGTGGCACAAATAACAACACCCCTTTTTTTTTTCCACGGTCGAAATTACAACTTGTTTCAAAACCATGGGCTTAACAACCTATACCAT
>JASDQU010504728.1:48172-58690 GCA_032191745.1 Picea mariana | reverse complement strand
TAGATATTTTGATTTTTCTTTTTAATTTAGATAAATAATAGTGATGATGTTGTTGCTCGTTAATGTTTATTAGGATCAAATTTAGTTTATAGATAAGGAATTACTTGATTTGCTTTAAAATTTTATTTATGTGTAGGAAAAATCTTAAGAAATTTGTTCTTGAATTACCATAATTTAATTTGATGAGTTAAAAGGTTAGGAAGGTAGGTATTTGAAGAGAAAGTGTTTTCCCTCTTAGTGTCATAAAGATGGAAAATTCTTTGGACCCACAGTTATTATCCACCCTCCTCTTTCATTATGGAGCTCCTAAGATTTTATTTTGATTTTAGCAGTATTGATCACATCTTTATCTTTGTATTATCTTAAATTTAGTTTATTCTCTAATTCTTTATGACACCACAATTTAGATATAACAATATTTTTAATATCATCTTTATTTTGCAAAGCATCTTTTTAATATTATCATTATTTTACAAAGTAACCTCTTCTTTTATTCCAATGACCTTCTTATAGTATCTTAATTTTAGTTAATCCTCTAATTCTTTATGGCATCACAATTTCTCTTTAAATTTAGATACAATATTATCATTATTATGCAAAGTATCTTTTCAATATTATTGTTATTTTGCAAAGTAACTTTTTCCTTTATTCCTTAATGATTTAGTCAAATCAACCCGCCTTCAATGATAAGTGATCCAAACTATAATTGAAAATAATTTAAAAAAACTTCTTATTTTCTATATTATTTATCTTGTTTTTATACATAAATAACAAGAGAGAGAAAAAACACATTTTTTAGAGAAAAATAAAATAAAGTATTACCTTTAATTTTTAAAATTATAAATAAATATTTTTTAAAAATACATGAATAAATAAATTATCAACGCTATGATATCATACATTTAATCAATATGACATGAAGTTGATATCCCAATTATACTCTTTCCTAAATAAATATGCCAAAGATTTATTCCCTCCCACTTTTTATATAGATTTTTAATATTTTCTTAATTTTTATTTTCTAGATAAGACCTTTGAATTTTTTAACCGTCGTGCACTCCTACACATAATATTTATAATAATAAAAAAAAATTATCACAAGCGCCAAGGATTCCGGATTAAATCCAAAACACTCAACCTAAACCAGTTGGAATCGGACACCCACCAAGGTAAGGGTTACCTTATTTTCATTTCCAATTTAAGGAAGATCCCTATCTAAGTATCCTTAATGGCCATTAGATTTTCGATCCAATGGGTTGTATGTAAGCATGTTGTCCCTGGAATTCGATCAAGAACTGGAGTTGGCTTGAGTTGTTATAGATCATGTTTGTCTCCCCCATGTCCCTCTAAATTTCATGGGATAGTGAAACCCTTAAAGAAATCCATAACATGTTGGGAAGAATTTTAGAAAAAGTTGAACCAAGTTGAGGCATGCTCTATTGTGTTATGTTAAGATTTATGTAGTGGAAAATCTAGAAGATTGTTTTCTTAAGGCTTTAGAATAACAAATGGACAATTGGACCAATGTATAACAATTGGGCTATAAGTAAACTCCTTTAAAATACAACAAATGCCACAAAAATATGTTCACTTCAGTGAAAAATGTCAAAAAAGTCTCATCCATATCCTTATGAGAAGCAAGAATAATTTTAGAAAGTCCCAAGCTCTCAAAAGAAGAAAAGGCACCCTTAGGCCTTTACTTAGCCAAGGGTTGAAACAAATTTTGGCTCAATCCAAAAAACAAACAAAAAACAAAAAACTCTTTGGGGTTATCTCCATATAGGGACATTCTCTCAAAATGAGATCCTTCCATGTCTTCTCGCAAAAGAGAGAAGAGAGAACTCTCCTCAAAAAGTTAAATGAAATAGGAGATAAGCAATAAGAATTTATCTCCATGAATTTCTAGTGGTCCAAGATGGTTAGGGAAGTCATCTAATCCTCCTCTATTAAACTTAGGTATACAAGTTTTAAATAAGGTTGTTCTACAAAAAGAACAATCAAGAAGACTCAATGAATCACAATAATCTCTATTATTGAGGTTCTAAGGAGTTGCAAGCCATAAAGGAATTACTCTCAAGAAGTGTTCAAGAAAGTGCCATGAACTTGCAACTAGAACATTAGAACATTCTCAGTGAGAAGTCAAATGTGCGGTACCATTATGTTTCTTCAACCCCTCACATGACAGGGAAAATTAAGAAGATACTCGGAGAACAAATAACATATAGAAATAATGCTTTAGGGTCCCAACCCACTATAGTCGTGTTTTTAAATAAACAAAAAAGTTGATTTTTTAGCTTCCTTGTAAGATCTAGATGGTATTTTTTTGCTTGTTGACATATGTCCAATTTCTAAGACAATATTCATCTAGGCATGAAAAAGAAAGAAACCATGTTGGTAAGAAGAAAAGCTTGACACAATAATGTTTCCATGTATATTTTCAACTTATGTTTCTTCTAAAAATAAGAATCCCTCTATGTAGAGTTTTTGAGATACCTGCACAGAAGATCTAGCTAACAATGAAGCATACACAACTTGCAATGGTGAATGAAGAAAGGAGACAAAAATGGAGAAAATAATGAAAGAATTTATATTAACTAAATGAGAGAAATGATACAATACAAGTGATATACTCTGTATCACACAACTAGATCGCCATAGTATCCAACTAATGTGCATTAGAAGTGTTTTAGAGATATCCGACACACATTGGCAGTCATTGGAGTCAACTGTCACCTAGTCCTAGTTAACTGGCCATGCGGTCGTCAATTGACTAGTCAAACCAGAGTTAAATGAGGAGGAGATCACTCACACATTTGGAATGCACCTTACTGGTGATGATCCCAAGGCAAGTGTGCATTACTGGTGATGATCCCGAGGTTAGCATGCAACACCTGGTGATAAAACCAATGTTAGCATGCAACACTTGGTGATAAAACCAATGTTAACATGCAACACTTCACTCAACTAGTATAATTGAATGATAATTGAGAATTGACTGGAGGGTATGTGGCACCCTTGTCTAGGGGAGAATATCCTCAATGAAGGGAGAATATATTATACTAGGGGACCCTCAACATAGACAAATAAAATTAGGAAAATAAAATGAAAGGAAAATCCTAGGTGTGTGTAATATCTTCAACACCCCCCCTGAACACTACTAGGGAGTATATATAAAGAATGGGTCCTGAAAATAGAGGCCATGTTAGGTACCCATGAATAATGCAACTAATGAACACTGAAAAAAGTGAGGAAAGAAGCAAAACCTCATGGGAACGCCCCCCCTCAAAATACAATGTTTCAAAAGAAGAGAAAGATAGTTGTTAGGAAATTGTGTCCTTCACTACAAGATGATTGCATAGAGAGTGAAACTCCTACTCAGTGGAAGTCTTGGTGAAGATGTCAACAATTTGTTCATAGGAAGGATAAAACTGCAAGTTGATGATCCTCTCATGGACTGGATATCTGATGTAGTGCATGTGGATCTCAAGATGTTTTTTCCATTTCCACTGCACTGTATCTTTGCAAAACTTGAGTACTCTGGTTGTCACACAAAATAATTGTCGGTCTGTGGAACTGGATGCCCAACTTTGTAAGGAAGTTTTGTAGCCACAGTGTCTAGATGGTAATGTTGACTATTCATCTATACTCAGCCTCGACTGAAGATACAGAAATAACAAACTTCTTCTTGCTTGACCAATAGATAGGTCATGAACCCAAACTGAGAGTGTCTCTGGATATGGACTTGTGATCAATGCCATCGCCAACCTCATTAGAATTGGTGAAGCCTATGATATCCAACTTGCAAGATGTTGCATAGTGGATCCCATAATTGATGGTGCCCTGAACATATCTGAGGATGCGCTTGGCAGCCTTCCAGTGTAACTCATGTGGCTCATGCATGTACCTGGAGACTACCCCTACTACATATGATAGATCTGGTTGGGTGTGGGTGAGATATAGAAGACTCCCCAAAAATTGTCGATACAAGGTGTTGTCCACCACTAGTGTATCCCGACCATCCTCAAGTCTAACCCTAGTAAGAAAGGTGTAGGTGCATATTTGCAGTCTGTCATGTGGAATCTCTCCAAGAGATCATGAACATACTTATCCTAAGATATCTAGATTCCTGATGCATCCTGGTTGATCTCAAGACCAAGAAATAAATGGAGTGGACCTATGTCCATCATTGAAAACATGTCATGAAGAATGCCCTTGACTGATCAAATCACTGAAATTGAGTTGTCGATGATCAAAATATCATTAACATACAGAAGTAGGATCGGAAGTGATTCAGTAGTCCTCAACATATAGACATTTGGATCAGATTCACATCTGACAAAATATTTGGAGAGCAAGAAGGAGTCCATATTTGTGTACCATGCTCTAGGAGCATGCTTGAGGCCATAGAGTGACTTTCTGAGTCGGCATAATAAATATGAATTATGTATGAATCCAAGTGGCTACTCCACATATATCTCCTTTGAGAGATCCTCGTGAAGAAAATAATTCTTCACGTCCATTTGATGTACTTTCCATCCCCTGGCTGCTCCAATGGAAAGGGCCAACCTGATAGAATCCAACTTTTCTACTAGAGAAAAGGTCTCATTATAGTCAATCTCGTGTATCGATTGAAATCCCTTGGAAAATAGTCTCGCCTTGTGTTTGTTCACCTATTCGTCCACTTCCTTTTTGGTCCTGTAGACCCATATGCATCTGAGAAGCTTCATGTCTGAAGGAAGAAAAACTAGATGCCAAGTTTGGTTCTCGAGGAGGGAGTTGTAATCCTCTTGTATGGATGCTTCCTAGAAGGGGTTCCCTGCAGCCTCTCTATAGGTTTGCGGGTTTGAATACTAAACCATATAACAATGCAAAGGCATCGTGGGTTTAGTGGTAATGAGTACATGAGGAGGATCCTCATACTGATATATGTTCTTCCTCGGATCCACTAGGTCCATAACAAGTTCTCCTTCATCCTGAAGTGTGGACTATGCCCACTTGGGCATCTGCTTTGGCTCCTCATCTGCATGTACTGAATATGCATCTGAATGCTCTGACTCTGCATATGAATTCTTTGAATCCTTTGAATCTGTATCAGAATTCAAATATGAAGTAGAGTCTAAATGTGCAGACTCATCATTTTGAAATGGTGGAAGGACAAAAGTATCTACATATGGCTCATGTGGAGTGTTGGCACAGGGGCAGACCTAGGGTTCAACACTTCAACAGTGCACCAACAAAACCCTAATTACCGACCCTTTCGACAACACTTGCAAAGGAGATGAAGTCTCACCTGAGGTAGAGGCAGGGGGGTTGTAGGACACAGGTGTCTACAACCAAGCTGGGACACAGATATGTGATTACAACACTTGGCAAAGCGCTTAGAAAACAATATGAATTAGTTCGTGAGTCTCATTCACATTGCAGATTAAACCCTTATTACATATCAACGCGGTAAAAATAAAGATCAAGCACTCTCATTCACTTATCACATAGAATTCGCTCAGATATAACATTCATTTATCTGTAATACCATTAAGCATTAAGAAACAACATCAGATGCATTCATCATACATTATAACGACAACACTAAGTAGATAAACAACATAATTCACATCACACAAAGCACATATTGACACGGGATATACGTGGTTCACCCCAGTGTGGGGATACATCCACCAACTTCTTCTTGTTCTTTATTAGTCTTCAATCTTCTTACATTCATCTTCTCCTGTGCACAAAGCCACAGAGTCAAAATCTGCAGAGGACAAGAGACTTGTGAGTTGCGCACCAGATCCTCCTTCCCAAAATCCGGTCAAGGCACAGATCCTTACTCTACCCAATCATTTTTCACAAAGCAACTTACAACCTCTTGCACTAAGCCACATTAACACTTACAACATATTGTTCACATAGCCAACCATGCTTCTTACATCGCTCAGCTACTTATTTATACCTTTACGAAAAGGACTAATCATGGGTAAACCCATGGATCGACATCCCATAACCCATTACATAAACCCTAGTAAACCCTTTTTTGGGTCCACAAGCCCGCAAAAACAAGTGATATCTCGTGATCTCAGCTCTGTCTGGGTGCTCCATCTTCGACCAACCTATCGAAGTCCCAAAAGTGGTCAAACACGACCAATGTTTCCTCAAAACTTGGTCAAGGGCCAACAAGCCCCCAACACTCACCTGTGACTCGTCCCGAGTCACTCAGATCTAGACAACACCGCTTCAAAGGAATCAATATTAGCTCGAGCTACCTCGACTTGTTGCTTTTCCAGAGCCTCCGACTCAAAAAAAACCTGAATCATTTTCTCTGTAACAGGCCCGTCCAAGCGTTGTTCCACTGTCGCAACCACTTGGTCTAGCTGCGAGCCTTGTCCTTCAATCTCTTCAAAAATCGTGCAGGCTTCGTCCTTCACCAGCTGTAGTCTTTGTATAACTTCGATGACTCTAATCTGGATGGCAGTAATATGTTGTTGGACTGCACGTTGCTCCTATGATCTCTTCATTCGCTCGACCGCAGTGAGTAGCTTCATATACGCATGCACAGTGGATGCCTGTTGTTGCGCCTCCTGTAGTTGTGCTTCCAGTTTCCTCATCTCTGGATATTTTGCGAGGCGTTTATAAGTTTGCACACTTTGATCACTCAATTGCTTACATTCTAAGGAGACGGTCCTGATCCTTCCAACTGTGCTCATGGTGACTTCCTCCCTATTATCCCTCACTTCTTGCAGAGTGATCGACACTGCTTGGATATCTAACTCTGTTATCCTTGCTTGAAGTTGTTGAATGGCCTCAGTGAGCTTACCCACTTGAATCTCGACTGAATATTGTTCCTCCTGTGCCAAGCCCATCACAGAGCGAAGTTCTTTAGTCACTGCCTCTTTGATCACAGTCTTCTATATGAGCAGTTGGTATTTTTCTTTTTGTATCTTTGCTTTGTCCTCCTCGAACATCACCCTAATTTCACCTTTCTCCTTCTCATAGGCGGTTACGCAGGACTGCGCAACTCATAGTTTCTCTAATACCTCCTCCTTTTCTTGCTTCAAGGCTTCTGTAGCTTGTTCCTTTTCTTCTTGGACTCGCTGAAGTCGAGCCTTTGTTGCATCTACTAGTCTTCGTAATTGGGCGGGCTCATCCCCCAATTCTGCAATATTCGACGAAGAAGGCGTAGTAGGCACTGTACGGCTTGAATAAATGGCTTGTTGTATCTCCTTCAACTCCTTCTTGATTCTTTCATACAACATCTCCTACTTTTCTCCGTATCGCTACAATATATCCTCTGAAGCATCCTCCACGGTTGCGATGATTAGATCGACGTCGTCCTCAGTGAGTGTGGCCTTCATCTTGGGCTTACTGGCGCACGTCTTCTTTTTTGCCGAGGGTGTCTGCGGAGAAACCTTTCTCTTCTTCGATGTTTTGACCTCGATAAGGGGATTCTTCGATGGTGTAACTTTGTCTTTTCCTTGATTTTCTCCTTCTTCCCCTCCTCCTTGATTTACTTCGTTGCCTCCTCCTCTTGCGGGTGATTCGAGCCCAAATTTCCTCCGAGGCATTGTCCTCCTCATCAGTCTCTATGTTCTGCATTTCCTCCTTTTTTTTATTTTTCTTCACGCTACTCTGTTCGACATGCTTGACCTGGGTGACCAAGGGGCTTCCTATGATATCCTCATCAGAGAGATCTGCATCTTCAACTGGTACAAGGAACTCTGTCAGCCATTCTTTGGTGATCTCCTCCATGTCTTCATCGATCATCTTATAATAGGACTGTAACTCCTCCTTGTTCTCATCCCTATGCGCAGTGATATAGATAAAGTGTCAATCTGTGTGGAACTTCACTAGTGGTTTGTACTGGTGCAATGTGTTCAGTGTCATGCATGGAAATGCCTCAATAGCATGCTTCAGTTGCTGGTAGTAGGAATGGAACAAATCATTCGACTGCCACTGCTTTGACATGTCATTCATATACCACAAGGTGGAGAACCTTGCGGCCAACGGCTCCGATGGCTCAACTTCTGGAAATGTCACTCCTTCCAGCATCTGCCAAGAGACAAATGTGATCAATACAAGTAACTAGCTTAAATGGAATTGATACCCCTGATCCTACGCTTCACGACAGTCTTTCTCGAGCTCGTTGACGAGGTAACTTGCCAAGTTCATTGTCATCCCCTCCAAGCACTTCCCAGGGAGGTCCACTACGAACCCATTGACCTATGTCAGACGGTTCTTTCTGACGAGCTTGCCAACAATAAGTTGGCAAGTGAGGTGCATTACGCCATCCTGGATAGAGGTTACCTTGTAGCCTCACTTTCCCTTTTCTACATTGCAATAATCCTCCTTTATGCATTGTGCTAGGGAGCGATCTGAAGTCTTCCCTGGGTAGAACCGTTGAGGGTTCAGTCCCTACATGCTCAGTACTGTAATCAAGTGGATCAATGTTGGATCCACAGTAATTCTCCTATCGAGCCACAAATATCCTCCATGGTAGCATGATAAGAGGAGGTTAACGCAAGCGTTAACCTCTTGATGTCAGCCAAAGTGAGGAATCTTCATTACATTCAATATTGTTGACTGTGCGAGCTCCTTAATCCACGGTTGGGAGACTATGTGAGGCTTCTTCCCAGTCATCTTCATCAAATACCTATGGGGCGCAAGCATGGCGTAGTTCTTTCTGTCGCCGAGATTAAAGTCGTTGTTCTTCAAAGCTGGGATCTGTCCCAACTGGGTTCCCTTCGGGATGTACGTAGTGATCAACGTGTACTCAAAGTCACGTGGGATGTTTTCGAGGTTAACCGCGCCATCCAAAGGTGGTATGTAATCTGGCAAGACCAACAAGATCTTCTTCACATTAGCCAAATCATCGTGATGCTTGCTTCGCTTCTCAATCGCAGGGTTAGTTCGACCCGAGCAATGTCCAGTCAAAGGGGATGCTTGCAATCCCCCAGTCGACGATGCTTGTATTCCTACATAAAATTGTCTATCAACCATTATCTTTGTAAGGATCTCCCCAACAAATATCTCTAACATGCTAGGTTCACCCAACATTCACACTCGTAGACAATTAGATTGGGTAGGCGAATGGATATGCTAGGTAATCCAACAGATGGCGAGGTCTATAAATCACAACACGGTATACAATCGATTCTCTGGTAGCTCAAATAGTCATGGTTGGCAAAAAGTGGTCCCGGCGCAGTGTCCGACAGGTTGAGTAAGCAATCATTGTAATGGATTCCTCCAACAGGTAGGAATGCGTCCATAAATGCGAATCCATCCGTTATGGCATGCTCTTAACGGTCCATTTTCTCATAACTGTGTTTTCTAACCGTTCCGGAGTGTCATTCTAATGGTCGGAGTGCCTCCAACAGTCATATAGCTTCGTCGAGGCGAAGTCCCATTCTGCGTGGTTCTGCTATTCCGACGAGGTTCAAGTTCTGCAGATCTGCCTCCTGCAAAGTCTTCCTCTTGTTCTCTGTAGCTTCCTGTAGTTTTTCTATGTTAGCTATATTTTTATTGAGCTTTATGGTCTTCTTTCCTGTGATCTGAGATTCTCTAACAATTTATGGAATCCTCTTTCCATTTGTATTCTTATTCCCTCCTGGTGAAAGGACTTCGCACTATTGATGTGCTCTTACAAATTATGAGGTTAATGTCCCTTATATTACTATTTCCAGGGTGGCTATACTTCATTCTTGCATGGGAAAGTTCTTCAAGCCTTCCTGCGTTCTTTCAACTTCGACAATTATTTCTCTTTCTCTCTATTGCTTCGACTTGTCCTCATGTTCTTCTATTAGTCGCTCTATTTTTCTAGTTATGACGTCCCTTAGTTCTTGCTTTTTCTATTATGTAGCTTCCTCCTCTGCTTTCCTTCTGATCTAATCCTTCTCAATCCAAGTCTTTCCTAATAAAAGTAGAAAAGGGGTGTTGTTCTCAACAAATTTAATGACTTAGAATTCTCCTTCAGTCGATGTTTCATGAACAATCATAGGTATATTAGTAACTCTTCCACATAGGGTTATCATCTTTCCTTTAAACAATCCTATCCTTACCAATGAAGGTACCATAGCAAGCTTTCCCAAAATTTCCCAAGTGCTTTTTGGCATAATATTCACTTGTGTTTCTTCATCCAATACACAGTCTATGTCAAAGTCTTCTATTCTTGTAACTATGCTCTATTTTTCTTTTAGGATCTCTGGTAAACTAATGTCTCTATGATCATTCATTGTTTCTTTCAATTGTAATAACATAGTCTCTGATTCTTTCTCTTTATGCTTCTCCAACATGCTCTTAGCCTCTTGAATTTATTCAGAGTTTTATTGTCTCGTGTTCATCTTTTCAACTTTATCAATCATTCTTGGACAATCATCAACCTCATGACCAATAAATTTACAATAAAGACAAATAGGACATGTACCAGGGCATTCTTTAGCAAGATGTCCCGGTCTTCTGCAATTATAACATAGTGTCAATCCTCTCTTTCTTTTAAACGATCCCCAACATTTCCTATATTGTGCA
>JASDQU010504728.1:23619-33899 GCA_032191745.1 Picea mariana | reverse complement strand
ACACCAAGGGTTATGCAACTACTGAGAGGGGTGCTCGTTTCCACCCAATCGTAGGCTTAGCGACTCCCAGAGGATTTACCACTAGCCACCCCCGAGCTGAGACCACGATGCTGTGAGACTGCGTCTCCGTTTTCCAGTGACCAGGAGTGAAGGTTGCAATCCTTCCTCTCTGCTATCACTCACTCTGCGTAATGCCAGAGTTTTCCCCTCGCGTATGCCCCCGCAATCGCTTCTACCCCATGCCTTATCCTCTTGCGAGGTTGTGTGTGGCGTGATTACCCTCTCACTAATCAGGCCTAGTGGCTCTAGGGATGGGAGGTTCACCTCCCATCCCTCATTAAACCATCTACCTACCAGCCTGCGAGACATTTAATTCAGGGCCAGCGAGCCGCTTTTGGTTCTCCAAGCCAGTGGAGTCCAAATATGGTATTAATTCTCGGTGGAAGTTAATGCCACCTTTCCAGGTGCCCTCCACTGCCATCGTGGTCTCTTTTTTTGCACATCCCCTCTCAGCAGTCCTGCAATAAATTCAAAATGTTATTCACATTCATTGACCTTTTCCTCAAGGTCCATTTACATCACATATTCACATTTATGAGTTCGCCATAGTTCTTGGCCAGTCCAATTATATTTACAAGCTGGGGGAAACAGGGTGTTACAATCAGGCACATATTTCTTTAACAATAACACATTATGCACTCTCATGGATGCAGGAAAATATAACATGTATGCGATTGGCCCTATCTTTTCTAATATTTCAAAAGGCCCACAATATCTTGCTGCCAACTTCGGGCAGCTTCCTAATCTTAGCGAACTTCTCTTTGCCTTCACTTTCAAAAACACATGTTCTCCCACTTTAAAATCTCTAAGCCTTTGTTCCTATCTGCATAAATTTTCTGCCTATCCTGTGCAGCGTTCAAATTCTTCTTTTATCTTTTCCATCTGATCTTCCATTTCTTTTAACAATTCTGACCCAACAACTGTTATGTCTGCTAGATTATCCCAACTCATTGGTGTGTTACATTTTCTACCATACAATGCCTCAAATGGACTCATTTTCAATGAGGCTTGATACCCATTGTTGTAGGAAAATTCAACTAAATGAATATAATCTTCCCACTTTGCTTGTTGATCCATCACATACATTCTAAGCATGTTCTCAATTATCCTATTAGTCCTTTCTATTTTCCCATCTAAATCTGGATGATATGTTGTACTAAGATTTAAATTTGTTCCAAATCCCTTGAACAAACCCTTCCAAAAATTGGAAGTAAATTTTGGATCTTTGTCTGAAATTATTTCCTTGGGCACTCCATGTAGCCTAGCAACTTCTCTCATATAAATATCTACGATATTTTATGCCTTGTGTGTAGTATTTACTGGAATAAAATGTGTTGCATTAGTCAATTTATCCACCACCACCATGATGGAATCATGTTTCTTCACTGTTCTGGGCAGATTAGTAATAAAATTAACTGAGACAACTTCCCACTTCCATTCTAGAATGGGCAATGGCTGTAGAAAACATGCTAGGTGTCTATGTTATGTCTTTACTTTTTGGCATTCTAGACATCGGGCTATGTAATTAGCCACTTCTTTCTTCATTCATGGCCAAAAATATTGGCTTCTTACTGCTGCAATTGTTTTCTAATATCATGGGTGCCCTGCATATGGCACATTATGCATCTCCTTCAACATTGCATCTTTTAGGTCCTCGGAATTCGGCACATACACCTTACCTTTGTACATGAGAATTTCATCTTCTTTCAACTCATAATAATTGAATTTCTGTTGAAAATTATCTTATTGTAATATCTCTTTTGTTTTTAAATAATTTTGATTTGAATTTGCTCCTAAAATAATTTTGTCTTTCAGATTTGTCTTTTACATGCTAATGGCTGCAATATGCACTTCATGATCTCTCCTACTAAGTGCATCGACCACTTGATTTTCCTTTCCCTTTATGTGTTTAATTTCGAAGTCATACTCACTCAGAAATTCCAGCCATCTAGTTTACCTAGCACTTAGTGTTGGTTGTCCAAACAAATGCTTTAGACCACATTGGTTTGTCCTTAGCTTGAATTTCTTACCCACAAGGTAATGTCTCCACATTTTCAATGCATGTACAATCACTGCTAACTCCAATTCATGTGTAGAATAATTCCTTTCATGCTCTTTTACTTTTCTGGACTCATAGCATACCTCATAGTCCCTTTGACTAAGAACTCCATCGAGTCCTTCCTTGCATGCATCGGTGCACACAACAAAATCTTCATTTGGGTCTAGAATCTTCAATATTGGTGCACTTGTCAATATTCCCTTCAGCTATTGAAAACTCTCTTCACACTTGGAAGTCCATTCGAATTTCACTCCCTTCTTTTGCAAAGAAGTGATTGGACTTGCAATATTTGAAAATCCTTTTATGAATCTTCAGTTATAACCGACAAGACCCATGAATGATCTAACCTTTGTCACATTCTTTGTCACTGGCCATCATCTAATGGCCTCTATCTTCTCATGATCAACTTCTATTCATGTTGTTGATATTATATGCCCCAAGTAGTGAATCTTCTTTTGGTAAAAGATGCACTTACTTAGCTTAGCATACAATTTATGCTCTCTTAAAACTTGCAATATCATTCTTAAATGGTGTTCATGTTCCTCTTCTGATTTAGAATAGATGAGGATATAATCTAAGAACACAATCACAAACTTGTCCAGGTATTCCATGAACACTCCACTCACCAGACACATAAAAATTGCTAGGGCATTTGATTGATTGAAAGGTTCATTGAGTTCATTTGTCAAACCATCTTTTTGTTTGAGAGGAAGTAGTTGTTTCTTTGGATTTTAATGCAAGTGTGATTCCTAGTTATTTTCAAGTTCTTATTCTTTCAAGATAGCCTAGATTCAGTCATGCACATATAGTGCATGTACCTCACAAGCTTACAAGCCATGGGTTGATAATTTAATGTTGAAATTAATATGCAAATATTTTTCCCAACACATACTATACCATACCATACCATACCACGGCTTGGCAAGGCAAGGCATACCATACCATACCATACCATGGCAAGGAAAGGAAATGCATGGCATGGCATGACAAGGCATACCATACCATGCCATACCATAGCAAGGCAAGTCAAGGCATGGCATGGGAAGGCATACCATACCATACCATGGAAAGGAAAGGCATGGCATGGCATGAAAAGACATACCATACCATACCATACCAAGGTAAGGAAAGGCATACCAAACCATGGCTTGGCAAGGCAAGGTAAGGCAAGGCATACCATACCATACCATGGCAAGGTAAGGCAAGGCAAGGCATACCATACCATACCATGGCTTGGCAAGGAAAGGCAAGGCAAGACATACCATACCATGAGCATGGCAAGGCATACCATACCATACCATACCATGGAAAAGCAAGGCAAGGCATGGAATGGAAAGGCATACCATACCATGGCAAGGCATGGCATGGAAACATATGCCATACCATACCATGGAAAGGAAAGGAAAGGCATGGCATGGCAAGGCAAGGTATGGCAAGTCATGCATGGAATGGCATGGTAAGGTAAGGCATGGAATGAGATGGAATGGAAAGGCAAGGCATGGCATGGAATGGAAAGTCAACGTAAGGAAAGACAAGGCAATGCAAGGCATGTAATGACATGGAAAGGCAAGGAAAGGAAATGCAACGCATGGCATGCCATGCCAAGGAAAGGAAATGCATGGTATGGAAAGGCAAGGAAATGCAAGGCATGACATGGCAAGGCATGAAAATGCATGCAAAGGCAATACATGGCATGGCATGCCATGGAAAGACAACATAGGTCAAGACAAGGCAATGTAAGGCATGGAAATGCATGGTATGGCAAGGAAAGGAAATGCATGGCATGGCAAGGTGAGGAAATGTAATGCATGGGGTCAAGACAAGGCAATGCAAGGCATGGCATGCAAGGTAAGGCAAGGCAATGCAATACATGGCATGGCATGGCAAGGAAAGGAAATGCATGGAATGGAAAGACAAGTCAATGCAAGGCATGGCATGGCAAGGCAAGGCAAGAAAAGACAAGGAAATACATGGCATGGTGTGGCAAGTTAAGGCAATGTAATGCAAGGCAAGGAATGGCATGGAAAGGAATGGCATGGAAAGGCATGGCATGGAAAGGAAAGGAAATGCAAGGCATGCAAAGGAAAGGAATGACATGGAAAGGCAAGGCAATGAAATACAAGGACAAATATAACTTACCTTAAAACAAGTAGTCATTAAATGAAAGGGGGCTAAAAATGAAAGCTTAAACTAGGGTTTAGATAACAAATTCATATTGAAATGCAATATGACACATGACAACCCTACAATATTCAAGACATGACAACCCTAAAGGGCTGAAAATTATGACAAAAATGTAATAAAAGGTGTATTCCTATAGTTTAATTGTGAGGCATGGAAATGGAAAGGAAAGGCATACCATAACATACCATATCATACAATACCATGCCAAGGATACCATATCATACCATACCATACCATATCATGGCATGGAAAGGCAAGGCAAGGCATACCATACCTCGCCATACCATGCCAAGGATACCATACCATACCAAGGCAAGGCATACCATACCATGGCTTGGAAAGGCAAGACAAGGCAAGGCATACCATTTCATACCATACCATACCATGGCAAGGCAAGGCAATGCATACCATACCATACCATACCATACCATGGAAATGCAAGGCATACCATACCATACCATACCATGGCAAGGAAAGGCATATCTTACCATACCATACCATACCATTGCAAGATAAGGAAAGGCATGGCATGGCAAGGCATACCATACCATACCATCGCAAGGAAAGGCAAGGCATGGCATGTCAAGGCAAGGTATGGAAATTCATGCATGGCATGGCATGGCATCGCAAGGAAAGGCATGGCAAGGAATGTCAATGAATGACATGGAATGGCATGACATGGCAAGGCATGCAAAGGAAAGGCATGGAAAGTCAAGGAAAGGCAATGCAAGGCATGGCATGACATGGAAAGGCAAGGCAAGGCAATGCAAGGCATGGGATGGCATGGCATGGAAAGGCAATGCAATGCATGGCATGACAAGGAAAGGAAATGCAAGGCATGGCATGGCAAGGCATGAAAAGGTAAGGCATTACATGGCATGGCATGTCAAGGTAAGGCAATGCAAGGCATGGCATGGCGTGGCAAGGAAAGGAAATGAACTACAAGGCAAGGAATGGGATGGAAAGGCATGTCATGGAAAGGCAAGGAAATGCAAGGTATGGCATGGCAAGGCATGGCCTGGAAAGGAAATCCAAGGCAAGGAAATAAAAGGACAAATATAACATCCCTTAAAAAAAGTAATCATTAAATGAAAGGGGGATAAAAATGCAATCTTAAACTAGGGTTTAGATAACAAATGCATGTTGAAATGCAATATGACACATGATATACCTACAATATTCAAGACATGACAACCCTAAAGGGCTGAAAATTATGACAGAAATGTAATAAAAGGTGTCTAGGTGTATTCCTATGGTTTAATTGTGTGGCATGTCAATGTTTCTTTTTTTGTTATTCTTGTTTCATTGCAATCCACATTTTGATTTTACATTTTCCTTGCATAATTTTATGGAAAATTGTTTTTATTATTATATAGGTTAAAATGGGAAACTACATGAAAAGTTGCGTGAAAATGGCATGGCATGGCATGTCTTGGAAAGGCATGGCAATGGCATGGAATGGCAAGGAATGTCAATGGCATGGAAATGAAATGGTAATGGCAGGGCATAGCGTGGCTTTGAAATGGCATGACAATGTCATGGCACGACAAGGCATGAAAAGGAATGGCAATGGAATGGCATGGAAAGGCATGGAAATGGCGTTGAAAAAACAATTGCATGGCAATGGCATTCCATGGAATGACTTGGAAAGGCATGGCAAGGCATGGAAATGTCATGGCATGGTAATGGCATGGCATCAACAGGTTTGTGGGATTGGGTTTGGGAGGGTCCTTTGTCTTCTTGTGTGCTCTAACCCAAAAATTGGGTAGGAGTGTGCAATACACTCTCATAGCTGGTCAAGGGAAAATAATAATGGTTTCAAGTCTCCCTGGAGGAATTTTGGTAGCATAGAATTACTTTCTATGGTGTGTCATGAAATGTAACCTCAAAACTAGTATTTGTAGGGGGAAAATGATACCCATTCTAAGATCTAGTTTCCATGTGAACTCTCTCATCCTATTGATCAAAATAAATGAGATTAGTGGACATCATGGAAGATTGAATACATGTTATTAATAATTGACGGGTTTAACAAAATTTACATATACCAACTACACAAGATAAACAAACATGAGTGCATTAATGAGTCATTGATTCGTCCTTTTGTCATTTATGAAGGGTTACATATAAATCAAATGATTTTATATATGTCATGCATAGAAAGAGGGGAATAATGTGTGTGACCAAGAAAATGGTCAAATTATGGATTGAATCAACTAAGAAACTAACAACTAGGCTTTTCTAAGGAATGTTAAGGGAAGACTAGGGTCAAGGTTTTGTCCTAAGGAGACTAGGAATACTGGGACTTATACCTACAAGAGAAAATAAATACTTTTATCATGTAGCTCTGGTAAGAGAAGAAGTTAGGGTTTTGTGCCATTTTAAAACCCAAATGCTACCTAATGTGCTTATTATCGAGAATATAGAGGGAATTGATCTTGTACAAGTGTGGGATACAAATATAGGTTCCAAAAAGGACTTGACATTGTGTATGCTACCTTATTGATGATCTCTAATGGAATGAGCTATTGGATGATGTTATCACATGGTTTCCATTGCTAGGGTTTGAAGAGCCTAACTTCTAACAACCCCTAATAAGATATTGGTAGGTGTATGTACTTCATATTCTAAGTATATATGAAGTGTTTGGGTTGTCCAAATGTTGTGTACTTACATAATTGAATTTTAGCTTATGTTATCTTTGTAATTGAGTAATTATAGTACTAGTTATGGAGGTTAACTTGACATAACATTGAGTTGAGATTCTTAAGTGATTTACAATTATGTAGAAGATAAGGATTTTTATTTTCTTTTTTCTATTATAATTTCATAATATCTTAAAAATGTTTTAAGAAATTAACATAATTATTGAACATGGGAGTCATTTTTAATGAATTTTATAAGTTCCATCATATGCAACCTAGTATATGCTAGAATTGTAATTAGTCATATTTGTTATATCTACGGGTTGATGTTCTAATTTGATTTTTAATATTTTCTAAACTTTTATCCCATTATAACATACTTGCATATGCATTTCACTACATCCAGCAGAAAATGATGAGTGGACCGACCTGATGATGAGATCTTTGAGATCTAGAGACAAGGAAGGCAGGGGATTGAGATTCATGGCTTTAGATGCCCTGGAAAATTACATGTCTTCTAAAATTGTGGAATCCAAAGGAGTCGAAGTCTCGTATGGTCTAGGTTCTTTAATAGTGCTAGGGATAATAGAAATATTATTAAACATTGCACTCATTGGTTGGTTCAGAACGGATGGTGATTCTACTTCTATCATGGCAAGAAGGAAAATCGGGGATTATCTTGTCAACAGTAAAGGGAATGGATTTTCTATCAATGCATTTGTAACCTACACTCGGGTCAAGTCATCAGAAGTACACTTTGATAAAAAAAATTGGACATGAATGTTTGCCAAGTTCTCACTTTCACAGGTAGTCTTCTAAGTCTCAGAACCTTATCGATTATAGGCACTTGTGTGAACTTCATTTTCTCTTTTGGTTGGTCTCTGATCATTGCAATTGAAGGGGGAGGTCTTTTCTATTAGGCAACAGAAGAAAAACATAGCATATAACAGAGCATAAAATAAGCAAGATCAAACACGCATTAAACCAAGAACAACAATAATACACTTTGACACAATGATTTATGTGGAAACCCAATGAGGGAAAAAACCATGGGCAATGATTATCGGTATTCTTATTATTCAAGGGAGAATTATAATAGCCTTCATAGGCATACAATAATCCTCTCCTCACACACTTTGCTCTATACTCCTTGCACATGCTTTCACTCCCATTGTAATCACACCTCTATGGGTATGCTCAAATATATAACATCTATCACTCAGTTACACAAACTATTCATGAATAAATCACATAGTTACATGAACAATTCATAAATAGATTTCATGCATGTGCATGTGACCGCATGAGGAAATTCATTGGCATGTTTCCAACAATCTCCACCTTGACAACAATTTACCTAATATATCATGCCCTTAATTAATTCATCACCTTTTTTGCAATCCAAGAGAAGCCAAACACCACTGTAGGTTCTCTAACAAAACTAGTTCTGTAAACATGTCCGCAGAATTCACTTTTGTATAGACCTTTTCCAAATACACTCCACCTTCATCAACAACCTATATTACAAAATGGTACTTAATAGAAATATGCTTTGTCTTACAGTGGTAAGCTGGATTTCTAGCCAAATGAATAACACTTTGACTATCGCAAAATACGTTCACCTTGTCCTGCATCCTTCCAAACTCACCCAATAAACCCTATAACCAAATTGCCTCCTTGCATGCATGTGAATAAGCCATATACTCTACCTCTGTAGTGGATAAAGCAACTACGTTTTGAAGCTTTTACATCCAACTAACAGGTCCCCCTGCAAGAGTAAAGTCATATCCTGAAGTGGATCTCCTTTTGTCCAAATCACCTACAAAATATGAATCTACATAACCACAAACTGAACTCTGGAACCATCATAGGTGATAGAATAATTGTTTGTGCCTCTAAGATATCGAAGCACCCATTTCACTTCTTCCCAATGCGCTTTTCTTGTATTTTCCATGTATCGACTGACAACACCAACTGCATGTGAAATATTTGGTCTAGTACTCACCATCGCATACATCAAACTTCCCATTGCATTAGCATATGGTACACGAGACATGTAATCCTTTTATTCATCATTACTATGACATAAACCAGAAGAAATCTTGAAATGAGAAGCCAAAGGGATTTGTCTGGATTTCACATTATTCATACAAAATCTCATAAGTATTTTCTCCACATACTTTTGTTGTGATAACCAAAGCTTACCATTTTTCCTGTCTCTGTGTATCTCCATGCCTAAGATTTGTTTTGTTGCTCCTATATCCTTCATATCAAATGCCCAAGATAACTGAGCCTTTAACCTATTGATCTTGACCATGATTTTTCTTGCACAAGCATATCATCAACATATAACACCAAAATAATGAACATGCCATTTTCCAACTTTTTAAAGTAAACACAATGATCATATTCACTTCTTGTAAAATTTAGGCTCACCATGAAGGAATCAAAATTCTTGTACCATTTTTTGGGAGACTGTCTCAGGCCATACAATGACTTCTTGAGTTTGCAAACAAACCTCTTATTGTGATCCTAAACAAACCCTTCTGGTTGTTCCATATATATATCCCCATCTAAATATCCATATAGAAACATTGTTTTAACATCTAGTTTCTCTAACTCAAGATCAAGTAAAGCAACTAGTGCTAACATAACATGAAATGAAACAAGCTTCACAACTTGACCCAGAATCTTTTCATCGAGTGACTTATAAAGAATTGCATTAAATGAGCATAAATTAAAGTGCACCATTAAAGAAGGAAAAACTCAGTAATGAAGAGACATAAGAATCAAATATGAACAAAAAAAACTTGACAACGGAGTTCATCCCTGGTGGACTACGTCTCCATGTCCTTCTCTCAAATGGGTATGCCTTCTTATTAGCTCAGCAAAATAATTTGGCAAAATACATAAGTATACCTCATTCTGAAATCAAGTTACAGAAGTATTGCTTAGATCAGAAAATAGACAACGCCATTGAATTAGTGGCGTCGAATTACCCAAAAATGATTGTCTCCACACCTCGATCCAACTCTGGCACTCCCATTCCCAAGAGGAATTTTGTCTCGGTTTCTGTGCCCTGCAACCTGCAATAAATGTTGAGTATTTTGCCTTGAACTACGTGCCTGACTGTACCCATGCACACCCTTCTCCTCGCACTGAGCAGATGCATATTTCAAATAATTAAAAAGGCATTGCTTACAAAGTGAGGTCCTTGGCCTGTTGGTTATGACACATATATTAAGGTGTTATAATGGGGGGAGGTCTTGGGGTCAAGTCCGCGAGCCTCCCCTTTTGGCTTGACTGTTGCAACTTATATATATATATATATA